>JAOTOL010001130.1:112500-190000 GCA_034440575.1 Imbricaverruca yamaguchii | reverse complement strand
AATGCATAGCTTGATAAAACGATCTCCTCAGCTTTCGTCTAAGCCTACACTGATTGGAAAGTAATTCCAAGGAAAGGCCAAATCAGGTCAGATCACACGAGGCCCAGTCATTGAGATTCGTCAAGTCATTAAGGTGCGTCTGTGTTAGGAAGCTTGTAATAGAACCCAGAAACGGCGCATCAACTTCGGTGCAAGGATTTCCGCTGGCCTGCACTACTAGGATCATGTGTCCCCACCGTTGAATGCACTAGGATTGCTCAAAGTAGAGGACTTCGTACCCGAGGAAAATGCTCACTCGGTTTACAAAATTATGAGTGGGTTCAATGGGTCAGAACTCATTTGTGGTCAGCTGAGCCGTCGTTCAGCTGTGTCGCAACAGAGCACCAGGAGCACGGCTGACGGTCAGCTCCAGATACCGCCATGCCGGACACGAGCTTCCCCTCGCCGCTCCCTCACACCACAAGCTCGCCAGATACGGAACAATCTACCTCCAGACATGGTACTCGAGCCTAGGTAGCTGTAAAGTCGTCAGGCGGATGCTTTCGGTCGGTCACGCCGCGCAAGTCCGAGCCGAACTTCCGGTTGTCGGCAGCATCGCTTACCTCAACTCCGAAATATCACACTCGTGTCATGGTGAATGTATGCACCTGCTCAACGTATGTGCTGCTCGCTGGTGAATAATTATGCAACAGAAACGGAAAGGACGTGTACGGGAGGATCCAAAATACGTGCATACATGCATGCACTCGGGCATCCGATGCAGTGTCGCACGACAGCGGCGCTGAAACCGAATTGAGACATCACTTGGTGATGAACAATACCATTCTGTATAACGAGGTATCACACAGAATATATCATACCACCTTAGGTCGCTGTCCTTTGACACATAACTTAACCCAGAATGCTATACTGTGTGCTGTTTATCGTTTTTGGTGTGGAAATTACCGCAAATTTCATTTTCCTCACAATACGCCAAACGCGGAAATTGACCTGATGTCAGGTCAGTAACCTTGACATTAAATAAAATTTTAGAATGGGAGATTGATCGTCTTGATGAAAGACAACATAAGACAGCATATGGGAGTTAAAAGCCAGGACCATATTGGGCGATCCCACAGAAATTGTCCGCAATGCTTCATCCACATGAGGAAAGGATGAAAATCGTAGTCAAAGAATGACAATTTGATTTTCAATGGCTGTGATTTCCTGGGTAAATCCGCAAAACATTTTCACCCTACTAGCATCAGTAACACAGGACGTACGCGGCGAATGTGACTGGAGGTATGCCGTGGTGAGGTTGCACCCATGCTGGGAATGGGACCAGCTGTATGCTGGTGGCGGGTGCGTATGCGCTGCCGGAGTGATGCCCGTGCGCCAGCGCGTGCATTTCCGCGCCTAGACTGGAGCCGCAGCTACACCGACATCGAGGTCGCACGTTTGTCGGCAGGGTGGTCGAGTGTGTATCGAGGCCAGAGCCAGCACAGCGGCCCGGCTGGCAGCCGCGGCACACGCGCCGCTCGGCGTCCGGACGGCTGCACGAACCGGGTCACCGGGCCGGGTCGACGGCAGCAGGTCGCCGTCGGCCTGCTCCTCATCAGCACCGCCGGGCTCGGGGTCACAGCGTGGTGCGCCGGCCTGGGAAGCGTCCGCGTCTGCGTTCGACAGCGCGCATTTGTTTTTGGGTCGGAGACTAGGCGACGCTTCGGGGCAGGCAGGTGTGCCCTGGAGCTTCGCCCGTGTTACGGGTTGAGAAAGTTATTGGGGTTTTTTTTTTTTTTGGGGGGGGGGGGGGGGTTTTTTTTTTTTAATTTTTAAAAAAAATAAATATTTTATTTTGGGGCTAAGGGCGGTTCCAAGGAAAATCCCGGGGGGTCCTTTTTTTTGGAGATTGGTGAAATGACTCGGAAGATCCATTACGGGACCTCCATAACGCTGAACTGTGACGGTCTTCTGCGAGCGGCACGCCTCGTCTTTCCCCCCATGAATGAAGACTCACTGGTGGTGTATGCCACGTCAGACTGCAGGATGCGAATGGAACTAGATGACACTATTTGACAGGAACAGCGCAGAAGAGCTTCTGGACTATAGCAGGCTGCATATTCTTTCATGAGCTATTCCCAAGACCCCACCCAATCCCTGTCTATTAATATAAGAGGCCCACTGTGATTACAGGAGATCCGTTAAAGCTACGAGAGCATTGCGTGACAGTGCTAGATGTAATGTGTTTTGGTCATCTTAATAATATAATTGTAATATATTAATATATATGTATATATTAATTTACTATAATACGGAGTTATATTATAATATATATCTATATATATATATGTGTATATATGTATATATATATATGTATATATATGTATATATATGTATATATATATTGTATATATATATATATTGTATATATATATATATATATATATATATATATATATGTGAATATATATAAATAGATATACCTATCACATTATATATCGTATTAAGATAATAATCGGCCCTTCGGTTACTTAATCTCACTATTCCATTCGACCTCCTGAAAGTATATCACCTGACAAAGTCCTGGGCATGCTCTTGGATGGAGTGGTGATAGAAGTGCATGGAAGTACATAGAAGAAGAGTACATATATACATATACATGTATATATACACATGTATATTTAGCTCGAAAAGATTTAGCGAGACTGCGGAATGGGAATTAGCGGATGACTTCAGATGACATGTGCATGACTTATATTTGACGGAGGGACACCATTCGGTCGGGGGAGTGCACATCAAATAAATCCACGTGATTGGAGAACGCATCGTGAAACTGGGCACTCTGAGCCAGCTCTAATTATGGAAACCTCTCTGGCGCTACCTCAAGCGCTCGCTGTGCATATATACACGGATAAAAAGTCGCCAGTTTATCAGAAGATTGGGTCTAAGTGGGGCAATGAGTGTCATAAAGCGAGCCAACGTCGTTGGCAACGAACTCGTCGGGCTGGTCGTGGAAAGTTTATTAGTGTTGACGCGATGTTTTTAGGCCAAGGGGCGGGGCGGTACGAATGCCCGGCTGCTATCACATTGCGTCGGCATGTGCCGGGTACAGGCACTGCGCCGACCGTCCGGGGTCACAGAGGCGTCGGTCGGCGCGGCCAGGTCGCAGCTGCTGCACGCGCTGACCTCTGTGTCGGCCGCCGGTGTCCGACCAGACGGTACATCGGCCGCCGAGTACGCCAGCCGACACCGGGCACGCCGGGCGACCCACCAGCCGGGTCAGGACTCAGTCTGCCGAGATCCTGCCACCGGAGACCAAGTCCACGATGATCTCACCAGCACGGTGTCGGACCCTGCTGACCCGGGCATTGCTGATCAAATCCCCTGAGGCCAATGACCCGAGTCCTGATGCGAGGCCAGCCTGTCGCCAGCGCCCCGCCGCTGACGACCCTCTCGTCTGTCATCCGCACCCCTGCCTCTGGTGACCCTGCCACTCATCTCTCAACCCCGATGACCCCCGTGTAGTGCATATCCAGACCCATGACGACTCCGTTGCTCGTGTCCCGACCCGTGTCGACCCCGTCACATGCGTTCCGACCCTCGGCGACCCTGTTATCCGACCCCCGACACCGGTGGCCGTCTCCCGACTATCCCGTCCCCCGGGTGACCCGACCCGACCCCCAGCCGTGTCTGGCCGCCTGCCACCGGCGCGCCACCGCTGCGTGCCCAGTCGGTGTGCCGCTGGGTGTCGCCAGGCTGCGATGCTCGACAGGCGCCCACCACAGCGTCAGAGCGGACATTGGGGCACCGGAGCCAACTAGAAGAAAGCACCGCTTGTCTTGCAGAGGTCAGAGCTGGCTCAGAGTGCCCAGTTTCACGATGCGTTCGTTCTCCAATCACGTGGATTTATTTGATGTGCACTCCCCCGACCGAATGGTGTTCCTCCGTCAAATATAAGTCATGCACATGTCATCTGAAGTCATCTGCTAATTCCCATTCCGCAGTCTCGCTAAATCTTTTCGAGCTAAATATACATATACAAGAAAGCAGCATCATCACCGACGGCGCTGGCCGGCAGCCGTGGCAGGTCCATGCGCCGCCTTGGTCGCAGAATGTGAGTAATGTCAAGTCTTGTTACTGTAGCGAACTGGGCCTGGACGACGCCACCGTTGGCGCGGTAACGGCGCCGCGCATCAGCTGCGGTCCGGTCCCCAGTCCGGTCTAGGCCGGTCTAGGCCGGTCCGGACCGGACACACATCGTACGGACGGTGTCTGCCAGTCGAACGGGGTCGCTGATCTCGCCTACCGTGGGTCAGCGGTGAGGGCGAGCAGTGAACTCGACCGGTCGACCGCGGTAACTGACCTAGCCTGCCGTGGGTCAGCAGCGAGGGAGTGAACAGTGACCTCTCGCCTACTATGGGTCAGTGGCGAGGGTGAACAGTGACCTGCGCATGCTCGTCTGGCAGACCTGTGCGCCTCTCCTCCCTGGGAGACCTGTACATCTAGTCAGCCCGACTGGTCCAGCCCCGGCGTCGACTTCCGCAGTCCGCTGGTCGGCCTCATCTGTGCCCGTGGACAATGCTCTGAGTTCTCAAAGCTCACGAGTTGCGCGGTCTCAATACCTGGGTTCCGTGATACGAACACCAACACGAAAATGGTTTCCACGGGTTTGTGTGCGCCGCTGCTTCGATAATTGTTCATGTTTATGAGTTGGTGGTGGTTGGTGGTTGGTATGAGTTAACCCAGGAGCTATGTTTTGCGCGACTGAACAACATGCGTATGTTTCCCTTGCCTGGTTGAATTCCGCTCGCGTATTACCCCCTACATCTCCCCTCCCCATCCAGCATGACTGGAGATCCCGCGTGAGTCAGGGTTTGGACCCCTGGTTTTGTACCCTACTGATGTTATTTGTCATTTTCTCCATTCAAATTGAAAATGTGTCGTGCAAATAAGGGCTTGGACCCCCTGACCTCATGCAAGATATCCAGCCTTGCCTCCCTCGGTATTGATCTTGTGGTCCAATATGCAGTGTAATCATGCTATATGCTTTAGCGGCGGCCTTTGCTGTTGGTGCTACCGGTACTAGACGGGGGCACAAGCCAGGGCCACTGGAATGATCACGGTTTGACGCTTCCGCCAGCGGACTGCCGGAGAACTTGGATGAGGAAATCGCCGCCTTGAAGCGACACTGCCAACACGCTCCGCAGTCGTACCCGCCGCGTCCGGTGCGGCGACGACGGTGAGTCGATCAGATAATATGGCAGCAGCCGAGTCAGAGCTGCCCCACGGCCGGCGGCGACAGGAAATGGCCAACGGACCGGACCGCCGGCCGACCCGCCAGTGGACGGCAGCACAGACAGCTGACGGGTCGCCGTGGCTGCCAACAACCAGACAGCATTATGTATATATATATATATATATATATATATATATATATATACACGTATATTCAGTTTTCCGCCATTATAGCAGTCCGGGACAACGAATTTCCTGGCCCATCTGTCGATCACCAACCGGGAAGTTAGAAAAGCAGGAAGTAGTGAACATTATGGTCAACTCCCAGCGCAGTTACGTGCGCCTCAGCAGTCCGACAGTGGTACACTACTGAGCCGGCCCGGCACCGGCTAACTGGCCGGAGGCGACACAGTGCTGAGCCGGCCCGGCACCGGCTAACTGGCCGGAGGTGACACACTACTGAGCCGGCCCGGCACCGGCTAACTGGCCGGAGGCGACACACTACTGAGCCGGCCCCGCACCGGCTAACTGGCCGGAGGCGACACAGTACTGAGCCGGCCCGGCACCGGCTAACTGTCCGGAGGTGACACACTACTGAGCCGACCCGGCACCGGCTAACTGGGCGGAGGTGACACACTACTGAGCCGACCCGGCACCGGCTAACTGGGCGGAGGTGACACACTACTGAGCCGGCCCCGCACCGGCTAACTGGCCGGAGGCGACACACTACTGAGCCGACCCGGCACCGGCTAACTGTCCGGAGGTGACACACTACTGAGCCGGCCCCGCACCGGCTAACTGGCCGGAGGCGACACAACTGAGCCGACCCGGCACCGGCTAACTGGCCGGAGGCGACACAGTACTGAGCCGGCACCGCACCGGCTAACTGGCCGGAGGCGACACACTACTGAGCCGGCCCGGCACCGGCTAACTGGGCGGAGGTGACACACTACTGAGCCGACCCGGCACCGGCTAACTGGCCGGAGGTTACACACTACTGAGCCGGCCTCGCACCGGCTAACTGGCCGGAGGCGACACAGTACTGAGCCGGCCCAGCACCGGCTAACTGGCCGGAGGTGACACACTACTGAGCCGGCCCGGCACCGGCTAACTGGCCGGAGGCGACACACTACTGAGCCGGCCCGGCACCGGCTAACTGGCCGGAGGCGACACAGTACTGAGCCGGCCCGGCACCGGCTAACTGGCCGGAGGCGACACAGTACTGAGCCGACCCAGCACCGGCTAACTGGCCGGAGGCGACACAGTACTGAGCCGGCCCGGCACCGGCTAACTGGCCGGAGGCGACACAGTACTGAGCCGACCCAGCACCGGCTAACTGGCCGGAGGCGACACAGTACTGAGCCGGCCCGGCACCGGCTAACTGGCCGGAGGCGACACAGTGCTGAGCCGGCCCGGCACCGGCTAACTGGCCGGAGGTGACACACTACTGAGCCGGCCTGGCAGCGGCTAACTGGCCGGAGGTGACACAGTACTGAGCCGGCCCGGCACCGGCTAACTGGCCGGAGGTGACACACTACTGAGCCGGCCCGGCACCGGCTAACTGGCCGGTGGCGACACAGTACTGAGCCAGCCCGGCACCGGCTAACTGGGCGGAGGTGACACACTACTGAGCCGGCCCCGCACCGGCTAACTGGCCGGAGGCGACACAGTACTGAGCCGACCCGGCACCGGCTAACTGGCCGGAGGCGACACACTACTGAGCCGACCCGGCACCGACTAACTGGGCGGAGGTGACACAACCGATCCGACCCGGCACCGGCTAACTGGGCGGAGGTGACACACTACTGAGCCGACCCGGCACCGGCTAACTGTCCGGAGGCGACACACTACTGAGCTGACCCGGCACCGGCTAACTGGCCGGAGGTGACACAGTACTGAGCCGGCCCGGCACCGGCTAACTGGCCGGAGGTGACACACTACTGAGCCGGCCCGGCACCGGCTAACTGGCCGGAGGTGACACAGTACTGAGCCGGCCCGGCACCGGCTAACTGGCCGGAGGTGACACAGTACTGAGCCGGCCCGGCACCGGCTAACTGGCCGGAGGTGACACACTACTGAGCCGACCCGGCACCGGCTAACTGGGCGGAGGTGACACACTACTGAGCCGGCCCGGCACCGGCTAACTGGCCGGAGGCGGCACACTACTGAGCCGGCCCCGCACCGGCTAACTGGCCGGAGGCGACACAGTGCTGAGCCGGCACCGCACCGGCTAACTGGCCGGAGGCGACACAGTACTGAGCCGGCACCGCACCGGCTAACTGGCCGGAGGCGGCACACTACTGAGCCGGCCCCGCACCGGCTAACTGGCCGGAGGCGACACAGTACTGAGCCGGCCCCGCACCGGCTAACTGGCCGGAGGCGACACAGTGCTGAGCCGGCACCGCACCGGCTAACTGGCCGGAGGTGACACAGTACTGAGCCGGCCCGGCACCGGCTAACTGGCCGGAGGCGACACAGTGCTGAGCCGGCACCGCACCGGCTAACTGGCCGGAGGCGGCACAGTACTGAGCCGACCCAGCACCGGCTAACTGGCCGGAGGTGACACAGTACTGAGCCGGCCCGGCACCGGCTAACTGGCCGGAGGCGACACACTACTGAGCCGGCACCGCACCGGCTAACTGGCCGGAGGCGGCACACTACTGAGCCGACCCGGCACCGGCTAAAAAGGCGTCTCTCTGAAAAGGTTCCAGTGTAACCGCTCGAATTTTTCAGCCGGAGCCTCCCCTATGAAGTAAAAAGGCCAAGTTCTTTTTAGGAAGGTCCGAGTGCAACCCGCACCCTCAAATTTTGCATCCAGTGGCACCCCTCCAGGTGCTTTCACAGTGGCGCCGCTCCAAAGAAATGACGCTCCTCCAGACAAGTGCCCCCATGACCATTCCTGAATCTACCCCTGATTACAATATTGCTCTCTCGCGGTTATGAACTCCGGCTTGTTGTAAAATTGTGCGCATTCACGTGTGGCTTCTCTTGAAAAATTGACACCTTCCGTTGAACCATTAGAGTAAAGCGGCAATTTGAAGAAGTACTATATTATATATGTCCGGAACAGCAATGTGGCAGTGTAAATTAACAACCAGCGATGAGAGCACCTTCCGAGCAGGTTATGACAGATTTCTTGGGGGAGCCCCTAGTCATATAGTATACGAATGCTTGCTATCAAAACGGCTACAAACAAAACATATATTTGACCCTCTTATTCCTATTACATTCAATTATTGTACACACGCCGGACCTCCGACACCTTTGCAATTATTTCAATATCTCAACATCATGATACCGTACGGCAAGCCACGTCGAATAACACCCACACAATGCAAATTGAAGCCACGAATATTGCTGTTGAAAGCCACAAAAATAGCCACGAAACGCAAGGACTCTGAAAATTAAATGAACCCTTGACCCTCAGGGATGATCTGACATGTCCCGGGTTGAAATGTTGCTCTAGGTTGCACACGGGCATTCTCCTTGATGTCAAGCATGGGTAGCTTGGGGAGAAAACGAAGAAACGCGGGGCGATAAAAAGTGACTTCAACCTTTGACTTTGAAATTAATGCGATTTCTGAACAATTTGCTAGAGTACCATTGGCACGTCCTGGTTTGGAATGTTACTCGAGGTGCACCACGGGCTATTGCTTGATACAAGATGTGGGTAGGTTGGGGCGAAGAAAAAATGCGAGGCGACCAAAAATCGGTTTGACCTTTGACCTTAGAAATTAGTTATATTAGGCAACATTATGATACGGCAAAAGTCACGTTGAATGACACTCACTTGGTGCAAATTGAACCCACAGCGACGAATCGCGAGGACTTAGAAAAAATCAAACTAGCCTTTGACCATGAGGTTTGACATTGACATGTTCAGGTTTAAAAATCTTACTCGAGGGTTCACCATGGGTTGTCACTTGACATACATTGTTACGATTGTCCATTCGTTGTCACGAATTACATCTATTTTCTGCAAATCGAAGCCATAGCGACGAAACGCGATGGCATCGAAGAACTAAATCACACCTTGGACTTTGACATGTCCCGGTTTGAAATGGAGCTGGGTAGGCTTGGGCGAAAACCACACAAAAAATGTGAGGCGATTGAAGAAATCAGCTTGAATTATGACCCGTCGAGATTATTTCGAAATATCAACTTTCTGATATTGTACAATAAGACAACAGAATAACGCAACACGAATAACATCCATTTTCTGCAAATTGAAGCCATAGCGATGCAACGCGATAACATCGAAGAACTTAATGAAGCGTATGACCTTGACATGTTCCGGTTTGAAATGTTGCTCGAGTGTTAACCACAGGTTATTGCTTGATGCCAAATTTGGATAAGTTTGAGAGGAAACGGAAAAATCGCCGATCGAAGAATCAGCTTGAGCTTTGTCCTTGAAAAATACTTCGGTTACTTAGCTTTCTGATACTGCAATGCAAGGCAAATGGCAAACGTCGAATGACGCTCATTTGATGGAAATTGAAGTGATAGCAACCTTTGAAGGTAACCTTTGACCTAGAAGTTTGGCCTTAACATGTACCGACCTGAAATGTTGCAGTATGGTTCTCCACAGGCTATTACTTGATACCAAACCTGGGCAGGTTTGGGTGAAAACAAAAAAATTGGAGGCGACTGAAGAAAATGGCTTACGTTAAACCTTAACCATCAGAGTGGTAATGCGAGACATATGTAGTTCCTTCCAGCGTATTCAGTGTTAATTGATTCGAACGATCATAAACCCGTCGCTGAATGCCGATGCCAATACAAATACGCCTCTGGCGAACTCGTGGCTGAATACGAATACGAATACGACGCTAACTTGATGTACGTGCTTAAGAGTGCCCATGACTTCCATCAGTGGTCTTGAAGATACCCAAGAACACCCAGAGTCGCATTTGTTCAAGATACATCAATATATAAACAGGGGAATGCAGCATAGGACGCAAAAGCCTAGCGAAGATGCAGATGTGTTGCCTAGCAGAGCACAATTTTTCACTCAAGCGAAAACAGAAGATGGTCAACGTTGATGTTATTCAAGAATGGCCTGGAAGCAGAAAGTTATAATGTTTGCTGATTTACTATTCGGATAATTTGTGACAACAGATAGCCTGTGAAGCTCGTTTATTGGCTACATCAGCTTTTAGTACTTTTGGTGATTCTCTTGCATATATATTTTGACTCTATAGATGATTAAGTAGAATTTCGCGGCAATGATATTCAGGTAGCACGGCTTAGAGCGCACGGATTATTATTATTATTTTTATTTTTTTTTTTTTGGGGGGGGGGGGCAAAATCGCCACTTTTCATAAATTGGGGGATATGACCCCCCCCTAACGATTACACCCATGTGTAGAATCATCACCTTTCACCTATCCGTGCTTAGTCCTGGTGCGATGTTTGCCATTTACCAGTCAAGAAGTTAGTTATTTCCTTCAAAATCTGGCGGTCAGTTGGATGCTATGGGATATTGCAGCTTTTCGCAACTCCAACCAAAAGGCGCCCGCCGGTTTATAAAGTGCAGAGCTTATTAATGAGGCAGTTACGTTCACCGGTTAAAAAATCAAACAATTGTTGCGGCAATTACGAGCGCAGGCAAAGATCCAACAGGTGTGCAGTACCTCGTATGCACCACAAAACATCTGAGCGACTGGCCCCACCATGGGTTTGACACCGGAGTAACTTTGTCATAATGCTCCGAGTCCCACTTTTTGCATTCTGGACTAAACGTGGACTTTTAATTACGATTTCTAGTAGTTTTTATTGCCATATTGTATTCGACGTGCACCACATTTTTGCTCATAAAAATTTATCTGACGGAACCTAGCGGCGCCCGGTCAGCCGGCCAGTCGCAGATCACGTGGCTATGTATTCATGAAACGCGAGCTGCGTGCCTCGAGAGCGAACCATAGCGTGGCCGCTGCCAGTCCGACGGATGGTGCCGCGCTGAACGGCTGTGTGCGACATAAATTCAGTGGGATTGCTCTGGGAAAATATGACCGTGTTGCACCTATGCGACATTTTTAATGACAGTTCGACAGTTCAACAGTGCGACATAGTCCATGTCGTATTGGAAGACGTACATCGTATTCAACAGATGACCCCAATTTCGGCGATATTGCAGCCACTTTTGGCGAGATTTTAACCACTTTCGGTGGTATTACAGCCGCTTTCGGCGATATTGCAGCCACTTTCGATGAGATTGCAGCCACTTTAGGCTGAAGCGGATTTTGTCTTCGAAGTATATAATTCGTAATTGAAGGCGCTATTTCCGAATTCGGATTTCTCTGCGAAATATGCATCACAGATTCCTCCATGGATTTATCAAATTCTCCGTTGCATTCTAGCTCTGTTTTTTTTAACCTCAAGATTCCTTAAAATTTTAACCCAGTATTTCCTCACAACAATCGCCAGCCCATAGGGACTCCTCCACTCCTCCATGGATTTATCAAACTCTCCGTTACATTCTAGCTCAGTTTTTTGTCACCTAAAAATTCCTTAAAATTTTAACCCAGTATTTCCTCTCAACAATCGCCAGCCCATAGGGACTCTGATTTCCTATTAGGGGGACCAGTTCATCCACCAACTTCAAGGACCACGAAGTCCAGTTCTCTCTGGATGTCAAAGGCCCTCTTCATCCCTCATGGCACTCTCCTGCTTTTTTTGGGCCCATCACAGTCATCAATAAACCTGTCTATCTCTCATCTGAGGGGCAGTCCAGCCCTGAGATGGCCCTCACCATTCCTCTTCAGCTCTTATGGGTCATGTTCATCTCTCATGGGCCCTTCAAACACCAGAGCATCCCAGACCGCCGGTATTCAGCATATACCTCAGCAGCGGCGAGTCCAGTATTTGGCCAAGAGAGGTGGCATTCGTAATTTGGGTGCCCATGAACTGCAGTGACAGTGCCAGCTGTCACTTCTCTTGCTGACAGTGCCCCTGACATGACATATTTTGTTGACTGGATGAGATAAATAAAAGAAACTGTAGAGAATGATACCGCAGGCAGTTGGAAGATATGTAGGTGGCAGAGAATATGCGGCATATGCTGCTGCCTTCGGGTCACATTTTTGTTCCATCGTTGCTTTTTCATTGAAATAAATTGAATAATATTGAACGATGTGACACCTCTGACGCAAAACAGAGCCTTATGGAGCCTGAGAGTTTCTGGGCTTGGTGAGTTCCTGGGCGTTTGCATGAACTATGTTTCTTCTTTTAATTCAATTTTGTAACAGGACCCTCTTTGTCAAGAGGTCGCTATCATCAAGAGGGTTCGGACCCCTCCATCAGTTCGCGGGCCCATTTTATAGCCCTTCCATGGGCGTAGAAGCCTTTACATCAGAAAGCTTCCCTTTCGGCCCGGGCCGTCTCCATCCCTCGGAGGCCTCTTCATCGGCCGGAGGACCCTTTGTCAACAGCATGAGTCTCCTTCATCAGCCAAGGGACTTCTTGTACGACCTGGGCCCATTTTTCGTTCCAGGAACCTTCATACCGTCTCTGGGCCCCCTCGGGCGGCCCGGAGTTCTTCCGCGGCTATGGGTCCTCTCCGCCGTATCATGGGCCCTTAACATCGGCTCTGGGCTCTTTCTAGCTGTCCGGGATTCTCTTAGGCAGCTAGGGACCCTCTTCAGCGATCTACGACCTTTTCCATCAGGTCAGAGACCCCTTTAAAAAAATTTGGACCCTCCACCAGGCCATGGACCTTCCCTTCGACTTTCGCCCCTCTGTCAGTTCAGGGGCTCTCTGTGTTGGCTCAGGTCCCTCTCCGCCGGCCCGGAGATCTTCCAATGATCCGAACCCCCTTCCGTCGACCTGAGAGCCCTTCACGTTGGCCCATTCCCGGGTCCTGAGCATTGGACCTGACCCCGTGGTCACTTCGTTGACTCGTGGCCGACTTCGTCGACCCAGGACTCTCCGTCAGTTGATGTCCCTGTCGCCTATAGTGGGGTCCTCGGACCCGCCATGAAGAATTAGGCGGCTGCCCCTATTGCCCTACCTTGTCCACGCCACAGGGTATTCATGGGATGAAGGTCAGAGCGATAGGATTCCCTTTACATGCCATGGGTTCGACTTTTGAAAAGCTTTGAGTTTTGTTTATATTTCATCGTTTTGAAAATATACCCCGTATCGGAGTTTTTCATCATTTGCCGTACATATTATTCATGGAAAACGTGCTGAGTAACAGTTTTGTATATTTAATTCAATGTAAACATCAATTTATCCCTGCATTTTACAAATTTATAGGGTCCAACAGGTACTTCAAGCAGAGGCGGATCCGAATATTTCGATCCGGTGGGGGGAGACATTCGCCTAGAGGAACGCCACTCATGTGGAAAATGTTAAGGGGTGTACTCTAGTGTAAGTTGGAGGGGCACCTACACAGAGAGGTGCCGCCTTTCCATGTGGATTATGGGTAAGGGTCGCATGCCCTTACTCCCCTTCCACTGGAACAGGCCCTGGTTTATAGACAGGCCGCGCCTGTAAGCTCAATACAGCGGGTGCATGTGGTGAACAGTCACCACTGTTGTTGCATCCCCACGTATGAACAGACTAGTTTCCTCGGACATTTTTATTTAAGCCAACATCCACTTGTCGCGCTTGAAATACACCCACCCACAAGCCAACTACGATACAGAGGTGGTCAATATAGCATACTGTTGATGCGGTGTATGAGGAGGTGCGTAGCTTATAGCTGCAGACAAATCGAAACACGCATCACCTACCTACATTATTATCCGTCAGACAAAGGAAAAAAATCAGAGGGGATGAATCATCGAATCAGCAACAAAGAGCTTCATCAATACCAGACGCTACACCTCCTACTGAATCATGGATGCGACAGGGACAAGTGGCTGGCGGTGTCGACCACGGCCTGCTGTTTTGCTGCCGGCACGAGCCGCGGCGGCAGTCCGTGCTGGTCCGTGCAAGCCACCAGCGAGCCGACGTGGCAGACGTATTTTGTGGGTGCGTCGGACGGCCGGCCGGCTAGCGCGGCCTGTTTTTGCCGGCCGGCCGGGCGCGGTTTTTGGTCAGCTGTTGCTGTCTGGCCGGCCGCGTGACTGCGTTTTTACGTCGCCCTCGACTGCGGGGCGTGGCCTGGCCACAGCGCGCCACCTCGCCCTAAGCCCGCTCTGTCTCGGCGGCTCCGCCTCGGCTGCTCTGCCTTCGCGCCTCGCCCCGAACTCGCTCTGTTTCCGCCGCTCCGCCTCGGCTGCTCTGCCTTCGCGCCTCTCGCCAGCGTATGGGTCGGGTATGGGTCGGCCAGGCAGCTGGGATTTATCGCGCGAGGCCTCCGCGGTTCTACGAACCGCCTGCCCCCGCCGAGCTGGAGTGATCTCGCCCAGCTATGCGACCGGCGGGGGCCCGATCAGGGTGCGCCGGCCGGCGCCCGTCCCGTCGGAATGTAGCGCCGTCCTGGGCCCGGGTACTGGCCCGAGCAGCCGCCACCAATCGAAGGACTGGCAAGTGTTCTGGCGAACCCCCATCCCCACCCCGTCCCAACTACAAATCATTTTGAGCAGGGGTAAAGTAAAAGTAAAACCATTTAGACATCAGAGTTGTGCGATTAGGGTTTTAGGGCGCACCGACCCAGAGTTGTCTGCAACTCAGCCACCGCATTCAGCATCCAAAAAATTCACACAGACTAACGTAAAATTCCATTCACCGTGAATATCCACTTGCCTGCACCTTGCTTGCAAACACTTGCCTTTTTAGACAGGCATGTAACGTGCTCGCTTTAAGGGCGGTACAAATGATCTTTATGGTCCGGCATTCCTGTAAAAAACATCTCCTCTGCTCTGGTCTGGTCTCATGGTGATCTGATCTGGTCTGGTGATGCTCTGCTCTGGTTTGGTGGTGCTCTGGTCTGATCTGGTGGTGTTCGGGTCTGATTTGGTGGTGCTCTGCTCCTATATTCTGGTCTAGTTTGGTGGTGCTGTGGTCTGGTCTGGCGGTGTTCTGGTCTGCTCCGATCTTGTCTGGTGGTCTAGTCTGGTCTGATGGTGTTCTGCCCCTCTGCTCTGGTCTGGTCTGGTCTGGTGGTGCTCTGGCCTCTCGCACCGCACGCCTGCAGTCTCACAAACATATTTCCTGAAATGTCTTCCATCACGCGACGACAGGTGCGACCAAAGTCCATCTGTGACCTTCACACTGCCCAGGCGTCGGTGGAGGGGGGGGGGGGGGCAGAGTGGGGCGGAGGGCAGTCACGCGACCGGACGGGGGAGGGTCTGAGAGGCGCGGGACAGTGGATCAGGCCGATGGGGGTCGCATGGCTCTCTGAAGAGGGGTGAAAGTCAAACGCCTGTCGAAGGGAGGGTAGGAGGAAGTTGGCCTCCTACCCTCACCAACAGTCGTGCCTACAACACCAACAGTCGTGCCTACGACACCAACAGGAGTCGTGCAGTTGGCCGGCAGAGGGCTGCGTGTGACCTGCCCGCCGGAAGGTGACAATGTCCTGTCGGCGTAGGGGCGAGTATGGCCTGCCGACCGTCAGAGGGGCGAGAGGTGCCTGCCGACCGTCAGAGGGGCGAGAGTGATCTGCCGTCCGTCAGAGGGGCGAGAGTAGTCTGCCAGCCGTCAGAGGGGCGAGAGGTGCCTGCCGTCAGAGGGGCGAGTATGGCCTGCCGACCGTCAGAGGGGCGAGAGGTGCCTGCCGTCAGAGGGGCGAGTATGGCCTGCCGACCGTCAGAGGGGCGAGAGTGGTCTGCCGACCGTCAGAGGGGCGAGAGTGGCCTGCCGACCGTCAGAGGGGCGAGAGTGGTCTGCCGGCCGTCAGAGGGGCGAGAGGTGCCTGCCGGCGATCAGAGGGGCGAGTATGACCTGCCGACCGTCAGAGGGGCGAGAGTGGTCTGCCGTCCGTCAGAGGGGCGAGAGTGGTCTGCCGACCGTCAGAGGGGCGAGAGTGGTCTGCCGACCGTCAGAGGGGCGAGAGGTGCCTGCCGGCGATCAGAGGGGCGAGAGTGGTCTGCCGTCCGTCAGAGGGGCGAGAGTGGTCTGCCGACCGTCAGAGGGGCGAGAGGTGCCTGCCGTCAGAGGGGCGAGAGTGGTCTGCCGACCGTCAGAGGGGCGAGAGTGGTCTGCCGTCCGTCAGAGGGGCGAGAGTGGTCTGCCGTCCGTCAGAGGGGCGAGAGTGGTCTGCCGTCCGTCAGAGGGGCGAGAGGTGCCTGCCGACCGTCAGAGGGGCGAGAGTGGTCTGCCGACCGTCAGAGGGGCGAGAGTGGTCTGCCGACCGTCAGAGGGGCGAGAGGTGCCTGCCGGCCGTCAGAGGGGCGAGTATGGCCTGCCGACCGTCAGAGGGGCGAGAGTGGTCTGCCGTCCGTCAGAGGGGCGAGAGTGGTCTGCCGACCGTCAGAGGGGCGAGAGGTGGCCTGCCGACCGTCAGAGGGGCGAGAGTGGTCTGCCGACCGTCAGAGGGGCGAGAGTGGTCTGCCGACCGTCAGAGGGGCGAGAGGTGCCTGCCGGCGATCAGAGGGGCGAGTATGGCCTGCCGACCGTCAGAGGGGCGAGAGTGGTCTGCCGTCCGTCAGAGGGGCGAGAGGTGGCCTGCCGACCGTCAGAGGGGCGAGAGTGGTCTGCCGTCCGTCAGAGGGGCGAGAGGTGCCTGCCGACCGTCAGAGGGGCGAGAGTGGTCTGCCGTCCGTCAGAGGGGCGAGAGGTGCCTGCCGACCGTCAGAGGGGCGAGAGTGGTCTGCCGTCCGTCAGAGGGGCGAGAGTGGTCTGCCGACCGTCAGAGGGGCGAGAGTGGTCTGCCGTCCGTCAGAGGGGCGAGTATGACCTGCCGACCGTCAGAGGGGCGAGAGTGGTCTGCCGTCCGTCAGAGGGGCGAGAGTGGTCTGCCGACCGTCAGAGGGGCGAGAGTGGTCTGCCGACCGTCAGAGGGGCGAGAGGTGCCTGCCGGCGATCAGAGGGGCGAGTATGACCTGCCGACCGTCAGAGGGGCGAGAGTGGTCTGCCGTCCGTCAGAGGGGCGAGAGTGGTCTGCCGACCGTCAGAGGGGCGAGAGTGGTCTGCCGACCGTCAGAGGGGCGAGAGTGGTCTGCCGTCCGTCAGAGGGGCGAGAGTGGTCTGCCGACCGTCAGAGGGGCGAGAGTGGTCTGCCGACCGTCAGAGGGGCGAGAGTGGTCTGCCGACCGTCAGAGGGGCGAGAGTGGTCTGCCGACCGTCAGAGGGGCGAGAGTGGTCTGCCGTCCGTCAGAGGGGCGAGAGTGGTCTGCCGACCGTCAGAGGGGCGAGAGTGGTCTGCCGACCGTCAGAGGGGCGAGAGTGGTCTGCCGACCGTCAGAGGGGCGAGAGTGGTCTGCCGTCCGTCAGAGGGGCGAGAGGTGCCTGCCGACCGTCAGAGGGGCGATAGTTGCCTGCCGACTGTCAGAGGGCTGAGAGTGGCCTGTCGACAAAGGCCTGGGCTGAGAGTGAGTGGCGTTGCGTTCGGGTGCTCCCCATCTGCCCAGGCCGAAGTTCACCGTAGGTGGTGCGGCTCTGCTCGCCAACACGACAAACCCTCATAGCGCAGCCACACCGGAAATCGTTGGTGTCAGCTGCGCATTGGCCAGCTCCCAGTGGTCGAGCTGTGCCAACTTTGTACCGCTGACGCGTTGTCATGTATGTATATATATATATATATATATATATATATATATATATATTTATATGCATGTGTGTGTGTGTATGTATATTCCCTGCAGCTCACCTATCTGACGAATTGTTAGAATCGCCAATGTTGAGTTTGTTTCAAAGCTATTTAGACCGCAGAAAATTAGTTCCAATAAACATTACGGGTCACACCCGAACAGGACAGTGATATTTGATCTCCACTCCCAAAATCTTAGGGTAAAAGGCCCCCACAGGACCATTTGCACTCCGTGGTTTCGCTAATCTGTCTGAGAACTCGAAGTGTTTGTACCCATCCTGCTCTTCTTTGAAAGACGCTTATCTCCTCATCACTGGGCAATGTTCTTGACGACCTCTGAAGCCGACACCGGTGGTAGGATATCACCCAATGGTTGTGATTGGTGCCAATGGGGTCTCGAATCCGAACACACCACATTGTCGTATACTCTCTTCTTCCTTTGTGTGCGAAGATCGTGCCCGATTTAGTTTGTTGCTTTCTGTCGCTCCTCACAACATTCATTTTGGTTGCAATAGTTGCTTCAGACAGCTGAAATCTTGGCGATTTGACGATGCTTTCTTGAAAACCAATCTCTCGAAGATAGCTGCCGATTGAGTACTGCGGAAGATTGCTCTAATTGGTCTCCGTTATGCGTTTTCTTCCCTATCAACAAATTCAGCCAGCACTAAGTTCGGCTTCTTATGTGGGAAATTTTCAGGCTTATCGTCGCCTCTTTCTTGGTCAAAGAGTAACTGAATCTTCCGTACATCACTTATTGTGTCCCTTACAGTTGATTTTGGTGGGCTCTCTTTGGTGTATGTTAAAGTGGCATCTATCCGTGATCACTTCTATGTTATCTCCAAAAATATTATAGAAAGGAAACTGGATTGGATGGAAGTACTCGGCCAAGAGACATCTTCGAGAGATATTGTTATTTTTCACAATACAACGAATTTCTCGAGCGTGAAGTTGTGTCCGCATACCGCAGACGAATGTGCTAGCTCAATTTATGATCTCTCCAAAGCGAAAACTGGTACTGAATTCGACGCTTCGCGACTCGTCATTTAACGGGTTTCTCCTTGGACCTAACTAAAAACATATAATACATAGTAATGCTGCTGAAATATAGCGTAGCTAAAAGCAGCAACACTCCTCAACTGTTTCTTTGTTTTACTTTTGAAGCAGCAAATTAACGGGTATGTCATCACAAAAGTACCTCAGTAAATATGCTAGAAGATACAAACTAGCATTGTATTCGAACGCGGGTCACGGCTTGGCACAAGCGAGCATCCAACATCACCGAATTGATCCTGCAGTTCTACCTTTGCGCCGTTCTGCATCGTTCCCTCTCTGTGGTGAATGTCTTAGTCACCGTTTTGAACCCGTCACTGCTTGGCATCTTAGACGGCCTCGTCCCGAGTTCATCCAGGTGTCGTTACCGACGGGACGTGACCACGTGACAAGTGCCCGGCGTGCTCTCCTCCTCTTCACTCTCAATTGCTCCGAAAGGAACTTGCACATCACTTTTGGCAGCTCGTCTTCATAGGTGTATTCTGACATATTTCGACGAACGTACCATGTCTAGCGCCGTTTGGTGCGCGAGCTACGTCAAATGTTGACGGAATGTTCTGCTGGTCTTTTTATTTTGCTTGACGATGCTCACGCATAACCTGGTTCAGCTCCTGAGGGTGGAGATATGACCACCACCTCTCTATGCCCTCATTATCTCATTCCATCGTCGCATCGATATAAAGGCAGACTCTATGCGAGTATGTTTATTAAGGGAACAAAACAATCATTTGAGCTAGTGAAATTAAAGCACGGCGAATATGACGGAACTCAAGTGCTGAATCTTTCCCAGTCATTTAGCTGTACGCCCTAATATTTCATAAATAAAGTGCACGTGCTTTTATTGGTTTGCACCACAAACAAATTGGACTACAAAATGGCGCACGTATCCGGCGGCCAGGCACCGACGCAGTCTCACAAGCGGTGGGTGAGTCACCAGCGCGCGTCGGAACCGTCACGCGCCGCGTCGCCATCGGCCCCGACGCGTAGACAGACTCCAGGCGCGCGGTTCCCCACGCGGCCGACGCTGTCGGAACTTCCCAGCGCGCGCCACCGAGCGGCGCCAACTGCCTAACTGCCCAGACAATGGCGGCGCGCCACGTCACGGCAGGCGCTCTGCTGCCGCCTCACACGCCAGCTCGGTGTCGCGTGACGTATTGGGTGCCGTGCGACTCGTGCGGTGGGTGCCGTGTGACACGTATGGTGAGCTGTGTGACTCTTATGGTGGGCTGTGTGACACGTATGGTGGGCTGTGTGACACGTATGGCGAGGCGTGTGACACGTATGGCGAGGTGTGTGACACGTATGGTGAGCTGTGTGACACGTACCACCGTGTGATACGTGTCGGCCGTGTGACACGTATGCTGGGCGCCGTGTGACACGTATGGTGATCGCCTCGGCTGCTCTGCCTTCGCGCCTCGCCCCGAGCTCGCTCTGTCTCCGCCGCTCCGCCTCGGCTGCTCTGCCTCCACCGCCTCGCCCCGAGCTCGCTCTGTCTCCACCGCTCCGCCTCGGCTGCTCTGCCTTCGCGCCTCTCGCCAGCGCAAGGGTATGAGTCTGCCAGGCAGCTGGGATTTATCGCGTGGGGCCTCCGCGCGATAAATCCCAGACACGTATGGTGGGTGCCGTGTGACACGTGTGGTGGGTGCCACGTGACACGTGTGGTGTGTGCCGTCTGACACGTGTGATCGCAACGAAGATGAGACACCGTGGCTCGTGTAGCCAGACGGGTATGACGGTGATTCTTCTAACGTGGCTGCAGAGCGTTCGAAAAGACCTCCACAACGTGGATGGAACGCACTGGTCGTTCTTTCGCGCACGAAGTGTCCTCGTCGAAGGAACAAAAGATAACAAACCGTCCAAGTGGCCATTGATCGGTGTCTACACACGTTTCGCAAGTTTGTGCTCAAACGTTCACCGACGCATGGCAACAAGCATTCACACACATGCACGGAACGGAACGTGCACACAGACACCACCCGAGCGACGAAACAGTTCGAACGTTGCGTCACCCATGGCAATGCAACTGGCAAACCGGGTGGGGTTCCATGACAATGCAAATGGCAGGACGGGTGGGGTCCCATGACAATACAAATATCAGGACGGGTGGGGTCCCATGACAATACAAATATCAGGTCGGACGGGTCCCATGGCAATGCAAATGACAAGACAGGTGGATTCCATGGAAGTATCCGGTAGGACGGGTGAGATTGCGCAATTCGCATTGCAGCAGCAGCAGCACAGTTTATGCAGACAGCAGGGAGCGGGGTTTGTGAATATCGTGATGTCTGTCGGACGTCGCGCGCCTTAACAAGACCACACCGCTCACACAGGCATGCGCATCCACATTGAAACCCGCTATGTCGCAGTATCGCATTGGCAAACCGGATGAGCGGCGTCCTCAGACGTCGACTCAGCGGTGGCGTTGTTGCACGCTGTTGCATCTGTTGCACGCGGTCCGGCGCGGTGGCCGCCGGCTGTGGTGTCTGTGTGCACTGCACGTCGGACTCTCCCAGTCGGCATCACGTGTCCTCTGCTGTAGACAGCCGGCTCCGCGCTGTGTGGTGGCTACTGGGAGCCGGCTCCGCGCTGTGTGGTGGCTACTGGGAGCCGGCTCCGCGCTGTGTGGTTGCTACTGGGAGCCGGCTCCGCGCTGTGTGGTGGCTACTGGGAGCCGGCTCTGGAGCCGGCTCCGCGCTGTGTGGTGGCTACGGTTGATGGGAGCCGGCTCCGCCTGTGTGGTGGCTACTGGGAGCCGGCTCCGCGCTGTGTGGTGGCTACTGGGAGCCGGCTCCGCCTGTGCGGTGGCTACTGGGAGCCGGCTCCGCGCTGTGTGGTGGCTACGGCGGCTCCGCGCTGTGTGGTGGCTACTGGGAGCCGGCTCCGCGCTGTGTGGTGGCTACTGGGAGCCGGCTCCGCGCTGTGTGGTGGCTACTGGGAGCCGGCTCCGCGCTGTGTGGTGGCTACTGGGGAGCCGGCTCCGCGCTGTGTGGTGGCTACTGGGAGCCGGCTCCGCGCTGTGTGGTGGCTACTGGGAGCCGGCTCCGCGCTGTGTGGTGGCTACTGGGAGCCGGCTCCGCGCTGTGTGGTGGCTACTGGGAGCCGGCTCCGCGCTGTGTGGTGGCTACTGGGAGCCGGCTCCGCGCTGTGTGGTGGCTACTGGGAGCCGGCTCCGCGCTGTGTGGTGGCTACTGGGAGCCGGCTCCGCGCTGTGTGGTGGCTACTGGGAGCCGGCTCCGCGCTGTGTGGTGGCTACTGGGAGCCGGCTCCGCGCTGTGTGGTGGCTACTGGGAGCCGGCTCCGCGCTGTGTGGTGGCTACTGGGAGCCGGCTCCGCGCTGTGTGGTGGCTACTGGGAGCCGGCTCCGCGCTGTGTGGTGGCTACTGGGAGCCGGCTCCGCGCTGTGTGGTGGCTACTGGGAGCCGGCTCCGCGCTGTGTGGTGGCTACTGGGAGCCGGCTCCGCGCTGTGTGGTGGCTACTGGGAGCCGGCTCCGCGCTGTGTGGTGGCTACTGGGAGCCGGCTCCGCCTTGTGTGGCTACGGAGCCGGCTCCGCGCTGTGGTGGCTACTGGGAGCCGGCTCCGCGCTGTGTGCTACTGGGGCCGGCTCCGCTGTTGGTGGCTACTGGGAGCCGGCTCCGCGCTGTGTGGTGGCTACTGGGAGCCGGCTCCGCGCTGTGTGGTGGCTACTGGGAGCCGGCTCCGCGCTGTGTGGTGGCTACTGGGAGCCGGCTCCGCGCTTTTGCTGGGCGGCTCCGCGCTGGTGGTGGCTACTGGGAGCCGGCTCCGCGCTGTGTGGTGGCTACTGGGAGCCGGCTCCGCGCTGTGTGGTGGCTACTGGGAGCCGGCTCCGCGCTGTGTGGTGGCTACTGGGAGCCGGCTCCGCGCTGGTCCGCCTGTCGCCGCATCGCGACAGCACTTGGCAGGCCGAGAATCTAGGGAGTCGTCCTGCATAATGTGAAGGAACAGATAGGCAAAATGAGGGGGAGTGTTCGCTGGTTTAAGACATTCGGAAGTTACCCTGTCTGCATGCTAATTTCAGCATCAGCAAAACTGCGGAGCTTGACCTTCACCCGTGGATGCCGAGGGTACTGGTAGGACACTACTAAATTTTTGTCTCGCGACCAAGCAGAAGGGCGCAAAAAACGAGTTCATGCGCGGTTGTGTGGTGCAGCTGATGGGTGATGTTTACCAACCTTGTGGCAAAAACAAGTTGACGACGTCACGTCAGTTCACCGTGCTGTGCTCAGCGGAGCAGCCGCCGCTCTGTCGTCCACATCTGAACACCATCCGGACACCATCTGGATACCATATGGACACCATCCGGACACCATCCGGACACCATATGGACACCATCCGGACACCATCCGGACACCATCTGGACGCTCTGTTTTGCCGAGGACGGTTCCACCTGGAAAATCAGGAAATCTTAGAAAGATTGCCACAACCGTCATGTTCAAAGGTTGCTGTGCAAGTCAGCCATAGCAATAGGTTGGTAACTCGCATCTGTTCACGTTCTCCTGGCGGAGTCGACGAGAACTAATAACTTATCTTGATCGATGCTGATTTTGCACATATAACAATTTAACGTGAACAGTCTCTCTTTCCGTACAATTGACTATTGGACTGTCACCACTAGAAGATTATCACAACAATATCTCCTGCAGCATTATGGAAGGTGGCAAAATACCGTGCAAGGTGAAGGCTAAGGACTTTACCCAAGAGTTTACATGGAAAAATAACAAAAACAACGTTCGTCGTTCTTAGCTTCGTCTGCATTGTGGTTTGCGATACTAAAGTATTCATGCTATCTGGACTAATATGTAGATGGAAAGTTCATGGACGTCCTTAGTTGTAATTGTAACAGCAATACTTCAGTAGTGGAACATAAGATGAACATTAAGCTGACCAACTTGAAATATGTAAGTTTTCCACAATGGGAATTACTAATTGTGTGCACGTTTGAACTGGAGATTTTGGATTGTGGAGATTGTGAACTATGGAGGTTATCATACGTCTACGGGACCACTGCATTTCCTTCGGCTTTGCAGGCGGCCGCCGCCGACTCATCGCCTGGCGTTGTGTCGCAACGCGAGGCCACCTCTGACCTGAGTCATTCCATCCACTGTGATGCGGTTACGCCGACCATGGCTGACGCCCAGAGTCTGCGTCAGGAGGGGCGCTGCCGTGCCCCAGCTATGTTTGGTGGGCCCAGTCTGACACACGAGACGTCAGGAGGGGCGCTGCCGTGCCCCAACTATGTTTGGTGGGCCGAGTCTGACACACGAGACGTCAGGAGGGGCGCTGCCGTGCCCCAGCTATGCTTGGTGGGCCGAGTCTGACACACGAGACGTCAGGAGGGGCGCTGCCGTGCCCCAGCTATGTTTGGTGGGCCGAGTCTGACACACGAGACGTCAGGAGGGGCGCTGCCGTGCCCCAGCTATGCTTGGTGGGCCGAGTCTGACACACGAGACGTCAGGAGGGGCGCTGCCGTGCCCCAGCTATGCTTGGTGGGCCGAGTCTGACACACGAGACGTCAGGAGGGGCGCTGCCGTGCCCCAACTATGTTTGGTGGGCCGAGTCTGACACACGAGACGTCAGGAGGGGCGCTGCCGTGCCCCAGCTATGTTTGGTGGGCCGAGTCTGACACACGAGACGTCAGGAGGGGCGCTGCCGTGCCCCAACTATGTTTGGTGGGCCGAGTCTGACACACGAGACGTCAGGAGGGGCGCTGCCGTGCCCCAGCTATGCTTGGTGGGCCGAGTCTGACACACGAGACGTCAGGAGGGGCCCCTTGCCCCCCGCGTCGGGGGGCGCTGCCGTGCCCCAGCTATGCTTGGTGGGCCGAGTCTGACACACGAGACGTCAGGAGGGGCGCTGCCGTGCCCCAACTATGCTTGGTGGGCCGAGTCTGACACACGAGACGTCAGGAGGGGCGCTGCCGTGCCCCAGCTATGCTTGGTGGGCCGAGTCTGACACACGAGATGGAACACGTCGGTTTTTATCGTTGTGTGGCCCGCCGTGTCGGAGGCTCGCCTGGTGCGACGCTGGCGCGGACCAATGAGCGGCCGACACGGCCGCGGCCGTGGCGTGGGTGGCGGCTGATACCATGGTGCCGACCCTACCCAGCGCCATGGCGCCGACCCTACCCAGCGCCATGGTGCCGACCCTGTCCAGAGTCATGGCTCTGACCCTGCCCAGTCATGGTGCCGACCCTACCCAGAGTCATGGCGCTGACCCTGCCCAGCGACAGCCACGACTGACACGACATGGCGTAAGCTAAATGGCGGCGCCACGTACGGCTGAGCCCAGCATACTGAGACTGCGCCGGGTGCCTGTTGGCGCCGTGGCGCTGCTCCTGTGGCGCAGTGTACGGCCGAGGCGCTACTCCTGTGGCGCAGTGTACGGCTGTGGCGCTGCTCCTGTGGCGCAGTGTACGGCCGTGGCGCTGCTCCTGTGGCGCAGTGTACGGCCGAGGCGCTGCTCCTGTGGCGCAGTGTACGGCCGAGGCGCTGCTCCTGTGGCGCAGTGTACGGCCGAGGCGCTGCTCCTGTGGCGCAGTGTACGGCCGAGGCGCTGCTCCTGTGGCGCAGTGTACGGCCGAGGCGCTGCTCCTGTGGCGCAGTGTACGGCCGAGGGCTGCTCTTGGCGCAGTGTACCAGCGCTGCTCCTGTGGCGCAGTGTACGGCCGAGGCGCTGCTCCTGTGGCGCAGTGTACGGCCGAGGCGCTGCTCCTGTGGCGCAGTGTACGGCCGAGGCGCTGCTCCTGTGGCGCAGTGTACGGCCGAGGCGCTGCTCCTGTGGCGCAGTGTACGGCCGAGGCGCTGCTCCTGTGGCGCAGTGTACGGCCGAGGCGCTGCTCCTGTGGCGCAGTGTACGGCCGAGGCGCTGCTCCTGTGGCGCAGTGTACGGCCGAGGCGCTGCTCCTGTGGCGCAGTGTACGGCCGAGGCGCTGCTCCTGTGGCGCAGTGTACGGCCGAGGCGCTGCTCCTGTGGCGCAGTGTACGGCCGAGGCGCTGCTCCTGTGGCGCAGTGTACGGCCGAGGCGCTGCTCCTGTGGCGTCCGGAGACATTCGGTCGGCAGCTTCGTGAATACTGTGCACCCGCTGTGCGGCTGATGCTGTGATACTTGCTGTTCACTAGCTGTGCGGCTGATACTGTGATGCTGTGTTGTGCACCAATTCTAGGACAAATGCACGTATGGCAGATGTACGCAAGCAAATGTATGTGAGCCAATGTACGTCAGTGCAGATATACGCATGACAATCGTACGTGAGAGTAGATGTACGTATGGCTAAGGTACGTAAGCGCAAATGTACGTATGACAAAAGTACGTAAGCGCAAACGTATGTATGCGAAAATGTACGTACGCGCAAGTGTACGTAAATTTACGCATGCGTAACTTTATGTTTAAGTACATTTGGTGAGGTAGATATGGCATGTGTACATTTGCGCCTACGTACATTTGCGCTTACGTACATTTGCGCATACGTACTCTAGCGCCTACGCACAATTGCGCTTACACACAATTGCGCTTACGCGCATTGCGCTTACGTACTTTTGCACATGCGTACATATGCGTTTACGTACATTTGCGTATAAGTACTTCTGAGCTTACGTACTTTTTCGCCTCCGTACATTTGCCATACGTGCATTTGCTCTTATGTACAATTGCCATACGTACATCTGTGCTTACGTACATTTGCTTACTTACATATGCTTACGTACATCTGCCATACGTACATTTGCTTTACATGCATTTTCCCGGCCACCGTCACGTTGTTCCTGCGGATGTGTAAATGACGATGCGAATGTTTCTGGCAGAATCTGGTGCCGGTCTGGCTCAGCGTCAGGGCATCGTTCGCTGTTGGGATATATTTAGAGAGCCGCAGGTGGCCGCAGTTCCGCGGATGTCGCGACGGACCGACATCGTACATGGTATTGACGTGGCTGCCGGTGGAGCAGTGCGTCGACGGCGACGGCGCGAGTGCGTCGGCTGCGTCGCTGCAGTGCGTCGTTACCGGCTGCCCGGCGGGCGCCCGGCGGCGGCCAGCCGGACGGCCGATCAATACGCAGCGGCTCCACCGGAAGCGGGGGGGGGGAGCGGTGCCGCCGTAAATCCCTCCGCGGCGGCGGCGATAGTCTGACTGTACGGCTCCAGACAGAGTGTGTGTATGTGGGGGGGGTCCTCACAGTTGTCTGCGACAGCGGACTGGAGTTTGGAATGGCTGGTGTCCTCCAGTGCTCGTTTCTCTGGACGTTGAGACGGAAATTGTTGCAAAGCGGGACTGCGTAGGTGATTTTGCAACCATATCAAACGAGGCGGCCAGCACAAGCACTTTTCCATTTTTATCTGTAGCGAGTTTTCCAGCTAGGAAATGTTCGTCATTGATGGCCTTTTGCAAGTGAGCAAATCCAGTTGTGGCGTAAATTCGATTGCAACGATATCAAGCGATCGTGTCTGTCGGCCAGCTTTCGACAACCCACGATGCTGAGAACAAAGAATGCGACAGACACTTGGGCACGACGCACCTTTAACTCTAGACCTTCTGGGATACAATTTGACCCCGTCCTTGGGTCTTCCATGGCTCAATCCTTGCATGTTTTCTTGGAATCAATACGCTTGCTACGAAATGCAGCTGAACGCCGTCATCTCTGTCAATGGGGAGTTGAAGGATGAACACGAAAGGTAGTTCTAAATTATACATAACAGGCAAACCATCGTATTTCGGCTTAAACTGTTATGTGGCATAGCACTGAGTGCAGCATATGCCATACGTTTTTTTTTAATCGGTACGAACACAGCTTGTGAGGATATCGAGCTTTTCAGCTGCTGCGAGACCTCCAGAAATGTGCGGCGCGTTTGTATGTGTGTATGCGTGCGTGTGTGTGCGTGTGCGTATGCGTGTGTGTGAGTACGTATATGTGAGTGCGTCTTCGTGCGCCCTTGGTGGGCTTTTCGTTTGGGGCGGTGGGAATTGCGCTGTGTGGCAGGGAGTGGTTTTGGCTTATGTAATTACTTTTTAGGCTGTCTTTAACATGCTCATCAACGACGGCTATTACATGTTGACGTCACAAAGAGAATGCAGGTATTGCAAAAGGATGTAAACATACATTCGCATATACGTAAGCGCACGCAGGTACAAGGCGTGTGTACTTGCGCACAAACACATGCAAAGAATGGTCTGGCTCTGAGTAAGTGCTTCTTAGCTCGAGTTTGAATCATGCTGGACTGAGACCACTGATGTTCATGAGAGGTAGGCCATTCTGATATGCATTGGGAGGTATGAGGCTGGAAGTCTTGAAGAGGAAAGGGACTTAGGTGTGTCAAATTCAAATGACCATAGAGCAGAAACACAATTTACATCAGCTAGGAACGGGGCAATCAGAATGCCGGGATCATTAAATGGGCATAATAGCCAGGAAGTCTGAGGCATATCAGCAAGGAAGTCACAAAACATCTATACTTAGCCCATGCCACATACGCCATGTGCGACCACACTTATGGTATCTTACATAGGAGTATCCCTTACTTAGAACGATATATGGAATGAAGAATGCAACACACAGCCACTAGACTCATCAGTGAACAAGTGGCATGTCTGGGGATCGGATCCTGTGGAAAATGTTTCGTGTGACGTCATATTTTGGGATTAGATCTGCCAACTCACCGTTCGAAGCTTGCAAGATCTGGAAAATTATACGGATCCTGCGAATTATTTTCCAGAGGAAGTCTACAGGATTTGTGCGACGCCACTAACATAACTGCACTTGCGGCGCGCATGTTCATACAGCAAGCGCCATCTTGCTCAGAACCATCGAAGTCGTGGAGCTTCAGGATGGTACGATGTCATATATGATATATGTACGATTGTAATGTTTTGTGCCAGAATCTATAAATATTAATTCCTAGGTTACAATAAGCTGGTGACTAAACTAGGGCCACATTACCAAGCTACCAAACCAGGGGGTCCGGACCACTTCAACCCACCCAAGATACCCAGCCCCCATGGTGCCATGGCCTTGGTGGTTCCTGGCAAAGACAGCGTGAAGTTTTTCGCCTATTCATTGAGCACCCATCTGTCACTCCGAGTAATACAGCATCAAGGTCCTCTTTGTCGGAAGTGTCGGACTCGACAGTATATCTGGCTACGTCCAATAACCTGTTCATCACAGATGAACTAAGCTTTTCCTGGACCCACTCAGCCGCCGCCAACCAGTCCGGAACTTACGGAAGGAATATTGGCGATGCGAGCAAGCGTGTGACGTGCACTCTACACGGCCACCACCTTGGACTCACCAGAGCATTTGTGTCCGATGTTTGGGAACGCTGCAGGACCCGGCTACGAGCTCCCAACGCCCGACGGAATATTTAACGTCCTCACCGAAAATATATACTATTACCTTTTTGTTGTTTACTTGTTCTTTATTTTGTCGGATATTTTGTGTTATTGTTATATTGCTATATTGCTATACTATAGCTACCATCCTTATATTGTTGTTATAACTTGACGTGATAGTGAATTGTTACCACAGGCGTCGGTTAAGTTGATCACAAACCTTATGTATGCAAACAAATGCTGTGATGACCAGTGGCGTCGCCACGAAATTCTTCCAGGGGGGGGGGGGGGCGAGATCGAAAGGGGGCCTCCTGCTCCCCGAAATGGGGCCTCCATTGTGTTAGGGCCTCCTATTGTTTTTAGGCCCTTAGTATGGTTCGGGAATGGGAAACTGAGGGCTGGAGGGCCTCTTTTTCGTCCTGGAGGGCCTCCTTTTCGTCCTGGAGGGCCTTCTTTTCGTCCTGGAGGGCCTCCTTTTCGTCCTAGAGGGCATCCTTTTCGTCCTGAGGGCCTCCTTTTCATCATGGGGACCTCCTTTTCGTCCTGGTGACCTTTTCGTTCTGGGGCCTCTGTGTCAATATTTGGCACTCGCTTGATTTCTGGGGCCTCCTACCCTCTCCTAGGTGACTTCTTTTTACAAACTAGGGGACTCCTCCTGGAGGCCCCTAATTTGTATAATCACTTTTTCGTCTTGGAAGCCTCCTTTTCATCCTGGAGGGCCTCTTTTCGTCCTGGAGGGCCTCCTTTTCGTCCTGGAGGGCCTCCTTTCCATCCTGGTGGCCTCCTTTTCGTCCTGGGGGCCTCCTTTTAGTTCTGGAGGGCCTCCTTTTCCTCCTGGGGCCTCTTTTTCGTCCTGAGGGCCTTCTTTTCGTCCTGGGGGTTTCGTTTTCGTCCTGGGGGCCTCCTTTTAGTCCTGGAGGGCCTTCTTTTCGTCATGGGAGCCTCCTTTTCGTCCTGAGGTACCTTCTTTTCGTCTTAGGGGCCTCCTTTTCGTCCTAAGGGCCTCCTTTTCGTCCTGGGGCCTCCTTTTCGTCCTAAGGGCCTCCTTTTCGTCCTGGGGTTTCGTTTTCGTCCTGGGGGCCTCCTTTTCGTCCTGGGGGCCTCCTAAAATTTAAGGGGGGGGGGAGGTGCCCAGTCTCACGGCAGGGGGCAATTGCCCCCTCTGGCCCCCCGGTGGCGACGCCCCTGGTGATGACTACTGGAGTGTTTATTTTAGTGTTGCAGGCATTTTAGGACCACTTGTTGCCACGTCACACGTTCTGGTGGCAAACCATGAAGGTTATCAAGAAATACCATCTCTTGTTTTTCGACCTAGATTTTCACTGCCTTTTTATCTTATATCGTCACATCATAATTCATAGCATAGCAATCTGCCCAATGGCAGCAGGAAGAACAATAACTTTATGCCAATTTATGTAATGTTTCACGATAAGAAAATCATACGACAACAACATATAACAACATACGACATATTAATAGGTCAAGGCTCACCTTGCCCCGGTCGCGATTGATCACCTAGCTCATGCCCACTTCACTTCAAATACGATATGACCGCTCATCTCCTGATCATCCCATCTCAATATCACTTGGGTTGATACGAAACATGTCTTCAACTGTGCGCTGTGATCTGAAGCCCACCTGTTGTGAATGAAAGAAAAGAAGAACATTTCCAAGGCAATGAAAATATATTTAAGACCATAAAACACAATTGTGTTCAAGGCTCACCGGATATATACCGCACCCGGCACCGCCCAACCAAAAATGGAGGCTTAACTTACCTGGAGGCTTAACTAACCTCACCTTCCCCTATCAATTGCTTGACGGCACCAGCGCCTGCTCCAGTGTGGTGCAGGGAGGCTGTGCTTGCAGTGGATAAGCCCATGTAGTATGCCGATACAGCAGCGCAACATAAACAGGGACTTAGACATAGACATATAGGCCATATAGGCGGGAACAGAGACAGACTGGGGCAGAAACAGAGACAGAGACAGAAACAGAGATATAGAGAGACAGAGACAGAGACAGAGACAGAGACAGAGACAGAGACAGAGATAGAGATAGAGAGAGAGAGAGAGAGAGAGAGAGAGAGAGAGAGAGAGATAGAAGAATATATATATATATATATATATATATATATATATATATATATATATATATATATATATATATATATATATATATATATATATATATATATATATATATATATATATATATATATATATATATATATATATATATATATATATATATATATATATATATATATATATATATATATAAAGAGAGAAGAAAGAGAGAGAGAGAGAGAGAGAGAGAGAGAGAGAGAGAGAGAGAGAGAGAGAGAGAGAGAGAGAGAGAGGGAGAGAGGGAGAGGGAGAGGGAGAGGGAGAGGGAGAGAAAGAGAAACAGAAACAGAAACAGAAACAGAAACAGGGACAGAGACAGAAACAGGGGCATAGACAAAGGCAGGGACAGAGGAAGAGACAGGGACAGTGACATGGGCGGAGACATAGTCAGATAAAGATACAAGGATAATGACAGAGACAGGGAACTCGATAGATACAAGCACAGAGTTAGATGCAGGGACAGGGACATAAGCATAAACAGATGCAGGGGCAGAAACAGTACCGGAACAGGTACAAACACAGATAGTGACAGAAACAGAGGCAAAGATAGATGCAAGGACAGGGACGGGGACAGGTGCAGGGACACAGGGACATATGCGGGGGTAGAGACAGACAGATGCCGGAAAAGGGACAGGGATAAGGAGAGAGGAAAAGGCAAAGATGGAGGAAAAAGGCAGCGCTTTTTCCCAGATAAGTAACCAACTAAATACCGTTTTCATACCCTTAATAGTTCTCTGGAATCTGAACCATTGACTCAATTCACATTTCAAGGAAGTGAGAATTAAGAAGTGGCTTAGCTCGTCACTTCTTAAAGTTTCGCTACGTCTTTAAATGTCTCGGAGTGCTGGTTGCTGTCCTGCATTAGATTGCCGTCCCATGCATCAGCACTGGCTATCTTCTCCGCTTCTCAGATTGCGGATTGGGCGGCGCATGGCAGGTTGGTTGGTTTGCTTCTGGGCAGGGTCTTGGCTCTTCGTCCGGGCGTCGTACTTGATCCTCCTCCGGGCAGGATATTTAGTCTTGCCACGGGCAGGGTCTTCAGGCTTCCCCCGCGCCGAGTGCTTCATCTACGGGGAGTTTTTGTCCACCTTGTTCGGCCGGTGACACGCCATCTGGTTCAGTCACAACACGTATCCGGTGTACCCCGCCATCTGGTTCAGTCACAACACGTATCTGGTGTATCCCGCCTTGCGTCCGCTCAAACTACTCGCGACGGAGATAATCTCCGCTCGGGACGGCGGACCAAGATATATGCGTTCGCTTGATGCTTGCAAGATAAATGTGCTACTTTGCTGTGCAGAACAGAAATGGTCTGCACGACCGCACCGAAGATTAGGATCATTTTCAAGAGGCGGGCACCAGAAAACTGGAAATCCTGGCGATTTTGCATTTCTCCTATCGAAGCATCGCGATTTGAATCGCCTCCTAGCAGGGCCGTGTAACGCTTCACCTCTTGTTCTCAAGTGAAAGCAAGAACATTCTCGTCTGGGCTAGATCACTTTCCCACAGGGTATTTGCAAAGCGTTTGGCTCCACGCAAAGCCAAAGGCATACCAACGTCTGAAATATCAGGTATAAGTTTGGTAAGTGGATTCTTTGAGTGTAATGCACATAGGGTTCACGACCCACGTCCCCAACCATTAGGAAGCCATGGCTCCGCCCCCATCCATTCCCGTAGTGGTGGGCTAGATTTCACGTTAGTCCTTTGGGTACACTCCGTTCCCTTACACAACCTAGACATGTATAGTAAGAATATATAGGATAGGATAGGTGCTGCAGGTGAGTTATTTGCTCAGAGTGCAGGCATATGTCGATGGGTTTTCTTCAGCCTATCATGAAAGAGACACAGCATCCAATAGCAGGTGTCGAGTAGAAAAGGGGTGCAAGCATTGACAACATTTTTGCGACGTATGCCTCACATCCGCGATAAAGGCACGAACCATGTGTGTGCCGGTGCTGGTGGCGGCGCCAGGGGTCAAAACAATGTAACGCACACTCGAACAGATGCGCAGCTATGAGATAATTGTAAGGTATCTGAAGGTGGGTTCCAGGTATTGACCAAAACAGATGATGCTCATTTCCGCGAGACTCTAAGACGTCCTGCTACATTAATCCCCGGCCGATCTGGTGCAACCTCGTGTCCTGTTACCTGCCGTTGCCGGCCGTCTGTTCGATGACCTGTGCTTCCCTTTGCATACCTTACCAAACCTTCCGAGAAATGGCGGGGCTTAGGGGAAAGTAGAGCAATACACGTGTTGACAATTTTCTGTTCGGCCCCATGGACGGGACAGAATGGGAAATGCCTGGAGCAATATGAGTGACGCACTGGAACCACATGGTCTCTGACGACGACAGACTGTGACTCCATAGTAACGCAACTGAACAAGCTAGTTCTCGCCCGTTTCACAAACGCATGACTGTGGAGACCAGCATCACCGCAGGCCACGGTTGGCACGCAGCGCATGACTGTGGAGACCAGCATCACCGCAGGCCACGGTTGGCACGCAGCGCATGACTGTGGAGACCAGCATCACCGCAGGCCACGGTTGGCACGCAGCGCTGAACGGATTGGAAAGTTTGCAGCATGTACGACAACAGTAAGACACTCGTTGCAATAGTAAATTATACGTTGACTGCCTGCTCTACCCGTTTAATTAACTACTCGCCTTAATTTATCATCGGCTGTCAACTTAATTTACTGTGAAAGCGGGCAGAAGGAGTGTTGGAGCAACTCAACGGAACTGAGTGGAACACCACCGCACCACCACACCACCACACCACCACACCACCACACCACCACACCACCACACCACCGCACCACCACACCACCACACCACCGCACCACCACACCACCGCACCACCACACCACCACACCACCACACCACCACACCACCACACCACCACACCACCGCACCACCATACCACCGCACCACCACACCACCACACCACCGCACCACCACACCACCGCACCACCACACCACCACACCACCGCACCACCACACCACCACACCACCGCACCACCACACCACCACACCACCGCACCACCACCACCACCACCACCACCACACCACCACACCACCACACCACCGCGCCACCACACCACCACACCACCACACCACCGCACCACCACACCACCACACCACCACACCACCACACCACCACACCACCACACCACCGCACCACCACACCACCACACCACCACACCACCACACCACCGCACCACCACACCACCACACCACCACACCACCACACCACCACACCACCGCACCACCACACCACCACACCACCACACCACCACACCACCACACCACCACACCACCACACCACCGCGCCACCACACCACCGCACCACCATCGGTGACCAGACTGGGTGGTGACGTCATGTGCATACAACATACCTTGCGAATGCAACACTCGCACGTAAGATGGAATTCAATGTAGCGACAAGTTTCTGTTTGGGTTCGGAACTTCTTTCGCAAAAAATCGCGCTTACCTCGAGATTCGAGATGTGATGGACTCGTTAGGGGATGAGAATACGTGGCAATTATGACGGCCGTGTTAATCTGAACTGCGAGTGAAGTGTGCCGGCTTTAGTGTCGCTGAAGCGCCACTGATGCGCCGTGGGGAAATAGCTGCGGCGTCCGCCATGCCGAATGTACCGTACATTGCTGTACACATGTTGATACATGGGTGGTCAGCGGACGACGATTAATACACTTTTCTTCGTTGGGCTTCCTCCGATCGAAGTCTGTCGAGAATATCGTGAGAACAAGTCCGAGATCATGGGACGCACCGGCGCGTGGTGGTGACTTGTGTTTCAAGGCCGTTGTGGCAATGAGACAATGAGACAGTGGATGTCATCGGCCAGGAATGTCAAAGCTACGCCACCGGATGCCGATATACCGGAGACACGTGGCGGCCACAGTTTACTCCACGTGGCAATGTACATGATTGAAAGCTTATTCGCGTGAGTACCTCGCCGCTCCCACCAGGCGCGATTCACCATTTCTGGTACGAGCTCATGAATGACTTTCTGCAGTCTCTACGGAAACATACGCACGGAATTCGAATTTCCATCTTTGGGTATCCTGAAATGCATGTGCTGTCATAAAAAGCCACCAATCGAGGTCATTCTCACTTATTTTACCTGATAAAAGTAAACTGCTGAGACAGCATGACCTGAGGACATGTGTGAGAGAGTGACACGAGTAGATTGGATTTTGACAGTTGATAATGATATGGTTATAATGGCATAATGACTGATGTTGTCAACATGTGATTCCACAACCATTCCACCACGCTGGTTTTAATGCAACGACATACACTGAATTCGCAGTCCCGAGCAATATTCGTGTTGCATTGGCAGAACGAAATATATAGGCGTTTCCATCAATGAAGTAAGCCTCTTGCACTGACACATTCAGCAACACTTGTCTCTTCCTAAAAAATGATGCTCTCTCCATGTTCAGGGGTGAATACCAGTTTTTGGTAATCATTAGCAGCGAAATATGAATGTTTATATAGCATTGCAACATCAACATTTTAATTCGTGTTCCACTGGCAATACCAAAAGCACATCAGCCTCCGCTTCCAGAAGGTACCATAGCTCTGCTCGGAATATTCAATAAATATTCTGGATTATATCAACAGAAAATAAATGTAATTGGCTATCCTGGCATAATACCCTGTTTGCTACATATCCGAAGATGAAAGAACGGATGAAAAAACATCAAGTAAAACACGTTTATCCACAAGCCCTACGACTGGAGGAATTTGGAACAAAACACGGGCGAATTGCTATATGAAGTCCAAATTACAAGATGAATAGCAACGCAGAGCAAAGGTATTTAAAAAGCATTAAATTACTTCTGAACAGAGACAGATGATGGATCCACCAGCACACCACACAGGCACAAGCACTGAGGGGCTTTCGCCTCATGTGGACATAGTATTCAGTCTCTTTCGCCTCATGTGGATATAGTATTCAGTCTCTTTCGCCTCCTGTGGATATAGCATTCAGTCTCTTTCGCCTCCTGTGGATAAAGTATTCAGTCTCTTCTCAAGAATGCGGAGTTAGTGAGAAGACGACTCTAAAACTATACGTAGTTGAGATGGGGAAGTGGGATGCTCGCATTGACCGCTGTGAAGGTGGGGAAGTGGGATGCTCGCATTGACCGCTGTGAAGGTGGGGAAGTGGGATGCTCGCATTGACCGCTGTGAAGGTGGGGAAGTGGGATGCTCGCATTGACCGCTGTGAAGGTGGGGAAGTGGGATGCTCGCATTGACCGCTGTGAAGGTGGGGAAGTGGGATGCTCGCATTGACCGCTGTGAAGGTGGGGAGTGGGATGCTCGCATTGACCGCTGTGAAGGTGGGAGGTGAAGTGGGATGCTCGCATTGACCGCTGTGAAGGTGGGGAAGTGGGATGCTCGCATTGACCGCTGTGAAGGTGGGGAAGTGGGATGCTCGCATTGACCGCTGTGAGGGTGGGGAAGTGGGATGCTCGCATTGACCGCTGTGAAGGTGGGGAAGTGGGATGCTCGCATTGACCGCTGTGAAGGTGGGGAAGTGGGATGCTCGCATTGACCGCTGTGAAGGTGGGGAAGTGGGATGCTCGCATTGACCGCTGTGAAGGTGGGGAAGTGGGATGCTCGCATTGACCGCTGTGAAGGTGGGGAAGTGGGATGCTCGCATTGACCGCTGTGAAGGTGGGGAAGTGGGATGCTCGCATTGACCGCGTGTGAAGGTGGGGAAGTGGGATGCTCGCATTGACCGCTGAAGAGTTGACCGCTTGAGGTGGGGGTGGTGTCGCATGACCGCTAAGGCATTGACCGTGTGAAGGTGGGGAAGTGGGATGCTCGCATTGACCGCTGTGAAGGTGGGGAAGTGGGATGCTCGCATTGACCGCTGTGAAGGTGGGGAAGTGGGATGCTCGCATTGACCGCTGTGAGGGTCGAGCTCATGCTCACTCTCCAATATATTTGAAAATGTTGTCTTATCAAATGACAATGCCATCTGATCTTGTGAGCGGACGGGTGGAGGTGGAGGTTGGATGTGTGGCTAAGCCCATTTGCTTCACCCTTCGGTAGCAATGCAGAGGGCTACAGCAGTTTGGTACGTCAGGGGCCCCTCTCAATCGGATAAGGAGCACCCAGTTTACTGGGCTGACACTCCTTTCCCCTTGAACAAGGTTGCCCCTCGGCCGGAAAAAGTCCACTGACAGGCTCAAAGTAGGTTCCGAGCAAAAATGGCGGCTACAGGAACATCTTCCCGCCATCGTGAAAGCACCCTTCCCGATCAAAATAAATATCACAAACGACGTATTTGCAAAGAATGTCACGTGAAATCATGCAGTTTTTCAGTGGTCACGAACAAACAATCTAGACAATCTAGAGCGAACAATCTTTTGTGTTGGTTTCCATTCCCCTCGGATTGACGAAGGCTGACATGCGGGCAGTCACCTCTGACAGATATACCGGGCGACAACTCTGTCACCACGTCTCCTGAGAGCATCTCTTCAGGGGACGACGGCACGACAGTTTCCAGATAAAAATTCGGCCGACATATCTCGCGACACGCGACCGACATGTCCCGGACGGCCCGGCAGCCTGGGGCAGCGGGGAGAGAGGCCGCGACACCCGCACCCGGAGAAACCCCAACAGCGAAAGGCGTCAACATCGACGGCTCGTGGTGTGGCGCGCCTGCGAGCGGCGAAAGCGGCGCCCGGTGGCCGGCGTCCTGTCGTCGCGACACCGGCGCCGGCCGCATACACAATGAGCGCCGCCGCTCCACCACGGTCACGTCACGGTCCGTGTCACCAGCCGCGCTCCCCAGCTCACGGTCCGTGTCACCAGCCGCGCTCCCCAGCTCACGGTCCGTGTCACCAGCCGCGCTCCCCAGCTCACGGTCCGTGTCACCAGCCGCGCTCCCCAGCTCACGGTCCGTGTCACCAGCCGCGCTCCCCAGCTCACTCCGGCCGCGCTCCCCAGCTCACGGTCCGTGTCACCAGCCGCGCTCCCCAGCTCACGGTCCGTGTCACCAGCCGCGCTCCCCAGCTCACGGTCCGTGTCACCAGCCGCGCTCCCCAGCTCACGGTCCGTGTCACCAGCCGCGCTCCCCAGCTCACGGTCCGTGTCACCAGCCGCGCTCCCCAGCTCACGGTCCGTGTCACCAGCCGCGCTCCCCAGCTCACGGTCCGTGTCACCAGCCGCGCTCCCCAGCTCACGGTCCGTGTCACCAGCCGCGCTCCCCAGCTCACGGTCCGTGTCACCAGCCGCGCTCCCCAGCTCACGGTCCGTGTCACCAGCCGCGCTCCCCAGCTCACGGTCCGTGTCACCAGCCGCGCTCCCCAGCTCACGGTCCGTGTCACCAGCCGCGCTCCCCAGCTCACGGTCCGTGTCACCAGCCGCGCTCCCCAGCTCACGGTCCGTGTCACCAGCCGCGCTCCCCAGCTCACGGTCCGTGTCACCAGCCGCGCTCCCCAGCTCACGGTCCGTGTCACCAGCCGCGCTCCCCAGCTCACGGTCCGTGTCACCAGCCGCGCTCCCCAGCTCACGGTCCGTGTCACCAGCCGCGCTCCCCAGCTCACGGTCCGTGTCACCAGCCGCGCTCCCCAGCTCACGGTCCGTGTCACCAGCCGCGCTCCCCAGCTCACGGTCCGTGTCACCAGCCGCGCTCCCCAGCTCACGGTCCGTGTCACCAGCCGCGCTCCCCAGCTCACGGTCCGTGTCACCAGCCGCGCTCCCCAGCTCACGGTCCGTGTCACCAGCCGCGCTCCCAGCTCACGGTCCGTGTCACCAGCCGCGCTCCCCCTCACGGTCCGTGTCACCAGCCTCACGGTCCGTGTCACCAGCCGCGCTCCCCAGCTCACGGTCCGTGTCACCAGCCGCGCTCCCCAGCTCACGGTCCGTGTCACCAGCCGCGCTCCCCAGCTCACGGTCCGTGTCACCAGCCGCGCTCCCCAGCTCACGGTCCGTGTCACCAGCCGCGCTCCCCAGCTCACGGTCCGTGTCACCAGCCGCGCTCCCCAGCTCACGGTCCGTGTCACCAGCCGCGCTCCCCAGCTCACGGTCCGTGTCACCAGCCGCGCTCCCCAGCTCACGGTCCGTGTCACCAGCCGCGCTCCCCAGCTCACGGTCCGTGTCACCAGCCGCGCTCCCCAGCTCACGGTCCGTGTCACCAGCCGCGCTCCCCAGCTCACGGTCCGTGTCACCAGCCGCGCTCCCCAGCTCACGGTCCGTGTCACCAGCCGCGCTCCCCAGCTCACGGTCCGTGTCACCAGCCGCGCTCCCCAGCTCACGGTCCGTGTCACCAGCCGCGCTCCCCAGCTCACGGTCCGTGTCACCAGCCGCGCTCCCCAGCTCACGGTCCGTGTCACCAGCCGCGCTCCCCAGCTCACGGTCCGTGTCACCAGCCGCGCTCCCCAGCTCACGGTCCGTGTCACCAGCCGCGCTCCCCAGCTCACGGTCCGTGTCACCAGCCGCGCTCCCCAGCTCACGGTCCGTGTCACCAGCCGCGCTCCCCAGCTCACGGTCCGTGTCACCAGCCGCGCTCCCAGCTCACGGTCCGTGTCACCAGCCGCGCTCCCCAGCTCACGGTCCGTGTCACCAGCCGCGCTCCCCAGCTCACGGTCCGTGTCACCAGCCGCGCTCCCCAGCTCACGGTCCGTGTCACCAGCCGCGCTCCCCAGCTCACGGTCCGTGTCACCAGCCGCGCTCCCCAGCTCACGGTCCGTGTCACCAGCCGCGCTCCCCAGCTCACGGTCCGTGTCACCAGCCGCGCTCCCCAGCTCACGGTCCGTGTCACCAGCCGCGCTCCCCAGCTCACGGTCCGTGTCACCAGCCGCGCTCCCAGCTCACGGTCCGTGTCACCAGCCGCGCTCCCCAGCTCACGGTCCGTGTCACCAGCCGCGCTCCCCAGCTCACGGTCCGTGTCACCAGCCGCGCTCCCCAGCTCACGGTCCGTGTCACCAGCCGCGCTCCCCAGCTCACGGTCCGTGTCACCAGCCGCGCTCCCCAGCTCACGGTCCGTGTCACCAGCCGCGCTCCCCAGCTCACGGTCCGTGTCACCAGCCGCGCTCCCCAGCTCACGGTCCGTGTCACCAGCCGCGCTCCCCAGCTCACGGTCCGTGTCACCAGCCGCGCTCCCCAGCTCACGGTCCGTGTCACCAGCCGCGCTCCCCACCTCACGGTCCGTGTCACCAGCCGCGCTCCACCGGTGCGCGTCACGGTCCGTGTCACCAGCCGCGTTCCCCAGCTCACGGCCCGTGTCACCAGCCGCGCTCCCCAGCTCACGGTCCGTGTCACCAGCCGCGCTCCCCAGCTCACGGTCCGTGTCACCAGCCGCGCTCCCCAGCTCGCGGTCCGTGTCACCAGCTGCGCTCCCCAGCTCATCGCCATCGGCCGGCTCCTGGCTGCGCACCTGCTGAAGCTGTGGCTGCCGTCAAGATGGGCTGAAGGATTTCGCAGCCGGAGCGGCTCATTTTAGCAATGTCACCGGCAACAACTAGCAACCGATTTCTGTTAGCTGGCGATATCGTCATAATATTTCATTATGCTTCCTTCCCACAATTTCTGTTGGTATTTTTATACAGGTTGGCAGCAGTATATTGAAGAGGACTGCAACCCTAGTGCAAGCCCATTCCCAGGCGAATGCTTGTATTATCTAAGACTACTATAACGCACACTTCCCAAAAGCGCACATCAAACTTTCTTTGTGCGGAAGTGTGCTATCGTATAATACCGAGAGCGTACGCGTCGCACCGCAAAGATACACGAGGCAGAAATCAGTAGTTTGACAAATTACGCCGGGATAGACATGTGTATGCGCTGTCTTCCGTTGACATAGAGGGCATAAACGCTTGTTTTCGAAGGTGAGTGCTGATTTTTGGTTACAAAAATCATTGAAAATTTTTTTCTTCACAATATCAGTTGCGGAAAATTTTCATGAAACCTATAAGTTGTATGTATGTAAAACCTATGGTGGCATGTTGAAAGCCAGTTCCAGCACGTTTCTCGAGACTGGGTGTGAATTACCGAGAATGCATGCGTTGAGTGGGCAAGCGCTGGATGTCGAGTGTGCGCTTTTAGGGAATCGGACGTTCCATTAACGGACGGAAGTAGTGCCCCTATTACACACTCCCCGCGAACGTATGCAGGCGGTGGTCCTCACGTTCGGCCACTCAGGGATCTAGGATTCTTGCTGATGAGATGTGGTGCCTCTTCGGCGGGCCAGGGTTGGCTCAGAGGGCGCCATGCAGTCCCCATTTCCTTCAAATCGGAAGTAAGTCAGGAGACGGCAATGCGAGTTCTAGGTGAATAGCAAACGTGCTCCAGGAGGGTAGCAAACGTTTTCCAGGAGAGTAGCAAACGTGCTCCAGGAGAGTAGCAAACATGTTCCAGGATAGTAGTAAATACGTTCCAGGAGAATAGCAAACGTATTCCAGGAGGCCAGAAACCGTGTTCCAAGAGAGTAGCAAAAATGGCCATTTGTCACTGAATATGACAACATTTCGTGTTTGTTCCGAATTCCTCGCCACTGGAGGGAGCGACCAGTGGAGACTGCAGGAATGGATCTGCCGGTCAGCATGGTGCGTGGAGAGAGGTAACTGGCTATTCCGGCATTCTCTCACTTTTACATTTCGGTTTACCCTCGGATTTCGCGTCCTGAACTCCTGGAGGGGACGAGAGAGTATGCATGGCCCCGCAACCTTTTCCTCTTAAAGCCCCCCTTCGAATCTGCTCCCACGCATTCGGCACAATTTCCAGCGTCGTCGCGGACGCTGCACCCGACTGATGGTGGTGGATTGGGATTTAGGGGCGCGTCGACATCCAGGGTCATTTTGCGCCCATGACTGTAGTATACTCGTTAGTTTGTTATTTGGGTTTTGGGGCGCCTCGACCATAAAATGTGATCATTTAGCGCCCATAACGTTGATTTATAATGTTAGAGTCCTATTGTGTTATTGAGGTGAGTATGTGGACTGAAATCCTATCGGCCGTAGGTACCTGAATATATTGCCAGAATGAATTACTTCCGAGTCATCTACTAGAATGTCGCGATATGTTAAATATCTGACATCATTTCCGAAAAATAACCTTCGCTCCCTTAAAAAGTGTTTGCACGAGAAGAGCACGTGTCGCACCGTGAGAGCTTCCAGACAGCGAGGGCACTTGGGCCTCTCTTTCCCGCAGAGGAGGTATTGGTGAGAAGCGTGTGTGTGGCCAGTTCGCAATCTACATAGAGTCACTTCATCATTCCTGGATCTGAGATAGCATGATGACCAGTCTCCCAGCTGTGGTTTTATGGAACGCAGCTTGTTGCTCAACTGTGCGTGCCAACTCCCCTGCCACTTAGCATTCATATGTGCTGTGATGACAGAGATGTGATCCCTGGCGGGAAGTGGAAGAACACGCGTTGGGGGCCTCTGAGCTGTCCATTTCGCTGCGGAATCGGCTCGCTCATTTCCACAAATCCCGATATGGCTCGGAACCCAGCACAAACAGACGCTTTTTCCGTCTCGTTCCAGAGTAGTGAGACGTGTCAGAATGTCAATCAGTAGAGTTTCGGTAGGGTAAAATGCGGTAAGTGGCAAAAGGCTACTGAGAGAGTCAGACAGTACGACATATGAAACATCTTCTGACACCTCGATGAAGGAAAGCGCTTTAATAATTGCGATCACCTCGCAGGTATACACCGAAGCATGTGCAGGCAGGGTAAAACATAGAGCAAAAGTACCACACACGAAAGCCCATCCCGCTCCGGTGCTGTTCTTGGATCCATCAGTAAATATTTGTGTATATTCATGATATGCATCTAAGTGCTCCAGTGTTTGCATACGGAAGAGCTCAGATGTTACATTCTCTTTCTGCATCGCTGTGAGTGATAGGTCGACTACAGGGGAGACCAGATTCCAGGGCGGCACGGCCGGTTTCCGCATACGCAACACCCGACCGACTCTTACACCACTTTCCTCGAAGAGAGCACGAATTCTGACGCAGAACGGCAAAGCTGTCTAGTTTCTACCACTGCGAAAAAGTGCCAAGGTTTGTCGCGAGAACACTGCATTGTATGTGGGGTGGGTGGGGGAACTGCCGTAATCTGCATGTACACCGTAGACCAAGCATTTCACGTCTCAACGCCAGTGGAGGCTCGTTCGATTCCGCGAGTAGGCTGACAACCGGCGTGGTTCTAAACGCCCCGGTGGCGGTCCGTAGAGCCGCATGGTGCACTGCATCAAGAGTACGCTTACTGCTTTTAGAGGCACCATCATACACATAACATGCGTAGTCCAACTTAGATCGGATGAGTGACCGATAAAGCATAAGCAATGTCTTTCTATTAGAACCATACGAGGTTCGTGATATACACTTCAACAGGTTCAATGACTTAACACATTTCTCTCTCAATGTTTTAAAATGTTGCTTGTACGTTAATCGGCTATCGAACTGGACCCCAAGGAACTTCACGATTGGGTGAGAGGTATAGGCTTGCCGTACAACTCCGTGTTTAGAGTTTGAGAGCATCGCCTGCGGCAAAAGTGCGTAGCAACCGTTTTGCTTGTGGAAAAGCGGAGGTGTTAGCTGTACACCATCTTTGGAGGTGGTTTACCGCGAGCTGCAAACGCCTTGTTAGCGATGGTGTATTGGAGCGAGATGACCATATCGCGAAGTCATCGACAAATAGCGAACGTCCGATGCTTTGCGGCAGTGGATCTCCAATGTCATTTATGGTAATGGCAAACAGGGCAACACTTAAAACGCTGCCCTGCGGAACCCCATTGACTTGGCAGAATCGCTCGGAAAGCTCGTGTCCCACTCGGACGCGGAAGAAGCGATTTTTCAGAAACTGTTGGATGAAATTTCCCAGATTCCCGCGGGTTCCACATTTCTTAACCTTCAGCAAGATTCCGTGTCGCCAAGTGGAATCATAGGCTGCTTCTATATCGAAGAAAATAGCCCCAAAATGTTGTCTGCGCTTAAAAGCGATGCGAATGGCGGTGTCAAGTGTTACAAGATGACCAGATGTGCAACGGTGCTTCCTAAATCCACATTGTGCGTTGGTGAAAAAATCTTGCTCTTCCAGAAACCAGGTGAGTCGAACATTCACCATTTTTTCTAGAAGCTTACAAAGACACGAGGTCAAAGCAATCGGTCGGTAATGCAATGGGTCTAAACCGCTCTTTCTTGGTTTGAATATAGGGACCACAATGGCGTCCCGCTAAGAGTCCGGAAAGTATCCTCCCTCCCATATTGTGTTCAGTGTAGCCAAAAGTGCTTCAAGAACACGTACAGGCATGTGTTTGAACATATCATTGTGTATTCCATCAGGTCCCTCTGCAACACTCTTTAGGCTTCTGATCGCCGAACACAACTCACAACTACTGAATGGCTCGTTATAACATAAATGGTCTGGTGTCGAGAAGTCAATTGACTTTGCTTCCACTTTGACTTTCTGGCGTATACATTGTTGGCCGTAGTTTCCATCTCCACTGCGCGCTGCTAGAGCTCGGCCTATTTCCACAGCGACGTCAGCGGGATGGGTCACGTCAACACCGGATATGTGCAGTACGGGGAGACAGACCGCGTTATGTTGGCCAGCAATACGTTTTATACGAGACCATACCTGGGTCGTTGGGGTAAATCGGTTAATCGTAGATACGTACTCCCTCCACGACTTCCTCTTTGCTGCTCGTATAGTACGGCGCGCTAAGGCTCGTGCCCTTTGAAAAGCAATTAAGTTTACCTGATTGCTATTGTTGTTTAATTTCTTAAAAGCTCGCTTACGTGCCCGTATGGCGTCACAGCATTCTCTTAACCACCACGGAACGGGAGTGCGACGTGGGGCACCAGAAGTTCGTGGAATGGAAGAGTTGGCCGAGTGCAGGAGCATAGAAATAAGTTGTTCCACCGAAGGTGCACTTACATCGGCGTTAATTGATAGGCAGGATTCCATAGCGCGCTCAAATTTCCCCCAGTCCTCCTTTCGCAAATTCCACCGTTGAGGCCTGCAGCCAAGCGTCACGCTGTCGTTGTAGTGAATAAAGACGGGGAAAATGGTCGCTGCCAAGTGCATCATCAGAAACCGACCAGGTCATCTAACAAGCCAGAGAAGGGCTCGCAAGACTCGGATCGATCGCGGAAGTAAAATCAGAAACGTGAAGTGGGTAGCGGCACCGGTGTTTAAGAGGCAGAGGACTTCGTCCAGAATAAAACTCTCCACAGCTCGGCCGCGATAATTTATGGATGCACATCCCCATGCGATGTGGTGAGCATTGAAGTCCCCAAGAAGCAGAACAGGCTGGACCAGTTGGGACACCAGGCGTCTGAGCTCAACCAACGGCAGTAGCTGTCCAGGAGGAAGATAGATGGAGCATATTGTGATCTTGTGCCGCGGAGGCTGACGGTTGCAGCAACTGCAAGGAGAGAGGAATCGAGCGTTACCTCCTGGTAAGGAATGTTATGGTGCACCGTTATAAGCACACCTCCGTGCGCAATTGTCTCGGATGTCTTGTTTTTTGTAATAACCGAATAATTTTTCAGGTGGAGAGAGGAATGTGGTGGTAGCTTTGTCTCTTGGAGACAAACAACCATCGGGTAGTACTGATTCAAAACTGTCTCCAGGTCAGCCATGTCTGTACGAACCCCTCTGCAGTTCCAATGTAATATTGCATGCATTAAAATGCTAGTTAAGGGTAGTAAAACAGTTTAAATGCGCAAAGTCGCCGGCTAGTGTTCAGCTAAAACTGGCTGTCGACTCCAGCCTTCGGAGGTCGGGCGCACTTCCCGGGATCAACCCCCAGTGAGGATGTCCGGGGCCGCGACCTCTGCGACCCACCCTCCGGGGATGATCCCGCCCAGGGCAACACACGTTTCTCGGCGCGCGAGTCCGCTCGGGGCATCGGCGCATGGGAAGAGCCGGTCTCGGACAGGGAGCGGGACGGGGCCTCCACTCGTCGGCGAGGCGAGGGAGGAGTGTGGAGAGGGTTCACCCGGGGAGGAGGGGGAGGGTTCGCCCGGGGAGGAGGGGGAGGGCGCATTTTGGGGGGCTATTCCCCACAGCTGAAGGGTCAGACGGAGTCTCCAGGTACCTCCGCGGCGAAAGAGTGGCTGGTCTGGGAGCAGCAGGCTTGTCCGCTCCCTGGCGGGCTGACGCACGTACCCTCTCCATTTCAACGAGTCGTGCTCGTTTCGCATCGCGAGCGCGTTTTTCATTTTCCTGCCTCTGGAGGCTTACATTCTGGAGTGACGATGATCTTCCGGTAGCGGGTAACGTCGGTGCAGATATTGAACTCCGTAAGTCGGCAGGAAGTGGGGGTGGCTTTGACAGAGAGGTGGTAGAAAGGGCTTCAGTCCGATAATTCAGGTCTCGCTCCGGCAACGAGGTGCAGGCGAGACCAAACGATCGTAGGAAATTACTAAGTTGGGAGAGAAACTGAGAGGCACTGGTAGGCTCTTGGTGAGTGGAGACATTCTGTGTGGTTTTTTTTACCTTACTTGCGTACGACACGCTGGGGTGGGTATCCGCGTATATTTCTCTCGCCTGCTGAAAATATATATTTCGTGTACATTTTAAGGCAGGTATTTCCCTCTCCTTCAGATTTACTGCACAAGCCCTGTCAAAGGCCGTGTGCGGTACCTGTCCCTGGCCGCAATTGACGCACCACACGTTTTCAGTTTCACATTTTTCGCTTGTGTGTTCTGTCATGCCACACCTACCACAGGACGGACGACCACGACAGTACTGGGTAGTATGGCCGTATCTGTGACAGCGGAAACACCACATGGGGTTTGGAATAAAAACACGCACCTTCACCTTGATATAGCCTACGTGGATTGCTGAGGGGAGGTCTGTAGAATTAAAAGTCAGGACGATGTTGTTCGTCGCCTGTAGTTCATTTCCTCGCTTCACCTTGATCCTACGCGCTACAATGACACCGAACTTCGCCAGGCCGTCGACAATGTCAGAGTCGGATACATCCCTCAAATCAAAACAATTTATCACACCCTTAGAGTGATTCTTTGTCTTATGTGGCTGGACTGAAATAGGTATAGTTACATCCCTCATCCTGCCCTGGTCTCTCACATAGTAAGTAAATTATGTTGCCTCTAGGGTTTTCCTCGCGTCATCAATGCTCCGAAATTCCACCTCTATTCCTCCATCCCGTAACGTTTCGCATCTGGCAACGTCTCCAAATTTGTCACACCCCGCTTCCGCTCAAACGGCGAAAGAGCAGACAGACTTCTTCCAGGGTCACTCGATTTCAGAATTAGTATTCGTGGCGATGTCAAAGGTGTCATGCTCCGAACTACATTCCCGCCATGGAAAGCAGTGGTAGTCGCAACGCGACGGGGAGATAGACGTGCAGGGCGGTATGCCTCTGCAGGCGTTGGATCAGTGATCTTGCCCCTACGAGAGGGACCAGGATAGTTTTTTTTGTGTTGGTTGATGCCATGCAGCGAATATTGGTTTCAACTCCTCGGGCGCCCCACCCCTTAGGGGCCATACTGGGGGGACGCCTGGGTCCCGCGGACGGGAGGTCGCCAGGCGCCCGAGGAGCTATATGGGGCAGGCGGCGCCTTCGCCCGGCCGGGAGAGAGAGACTCACCACCCCGACCGGGATCCAGCACCGCCCATCCCTTGACCCCAGCCGGCCGGGCCGGCAGACACTGGGAAGAATCCCAGGTCCCTGGCCCGAGGCGACTAGCCACTTGGCCCGAGTGAGGCCCCACGGGCCCGCCCGCCCCTCCGGGATATCTGGACCAAAGAGGTGTGTTGGTCCCCCGTCACAACTAGCACCGTGCGACGGGGGACCTCAACCTCCAGGACTCCGTCAACCCCGGGGGACGGGCCAAGGGGGCGCGGCTTCCACGATAAAACTGAGCTGGTGGGCAGGACCGGGGAAGTTGCCCTGCCTGCTCATAGCTGGGATAGTTGGTGTTGCAGGGCCAGGTGAAGGACATGGGCTGGGATGAGATGGGCATTGGAATGGGAGCGTATGGATGGAAGGACGAGTGAGGCACTCTTAGTCTGACCTCTCCCCGGCCGCCTGGTGGTCTGGCCGCCGGATCCTTGAGGCACGCAATCCCCCCCACCACGGAAAGGTGATGCCTCATCGGGGGGCTGCACCCGACTGAAGCGACGCAGCGTCGGCCCGGGGTCGGCGCTGCGTTGGCCCGGGGTCGGCGCTGCGTCGGCCGGCACTGCGTCCGGCGATGCAGACTTTATGGCTGACAATATTTACACCGTGAAGACTGATGGCGAGATGAACAGAAGCAAGGCACATGCAGAGGAGAAAAGCCGTGAATAGGAAAGCGAACGTGGCAAAAAGGCGCTTTTCAACAAACACGTGGCTTCGTGAGAGGTGCACCAAAAATAGAAAGAAAAAGAAACGTACCGAAAAAGTACAGGCTCCAAAATTGGAACAAGTATGAAAATGAAATGAAACGAGCGGCTGTCTGGCAGTCACAGTGATGATGTGTGTACAATGCACGTATTGTTGCATGAGGTACGGCCGCAGGTGTGAAGACGGTATCCGGTGCGAGTCATGCATCGGGAGGGCCTGTTTGCTATGCACCGACATGACTCCCAGCTCGGGCACCTTAGTGCACAGTGGTTGTCGTGATGGAGCAGTTGACATGGAGCTATACGTGAGTCGTATCTTTCAGATCGGATAGCAAATCGCCAGTGTTGTACTACGCGATAGCGCACATTTTGTTTCCCACATAGTTTCCAAGTGAAATATCACTTTTGCAGAGTTCTTTCGTTTCCTGCAAATGCTTATTGTGTGCATATTAAGCGGTTGGGTGTACGCAATACGGCATGCATGCTCCATTGACACAAGGCGTGAGTTGTATATTTTGTCGCCAACAAGACCATTGAAAAAGTATCGGAACCAAAATAATTGCTGTGTCGTGTGCATAATTTATCAGGCTACAGACTGATGCCTTCCTTGCTCATGCGCTATACACGAGCTAGCCAACCACAATGTTATGTCAGGTATGCGATATATGCGTAGCTTACCTTAATTTATTATACATTGCATCCACCCAACCTCAAAAGCAACTTCAACTTGTAATGGAAAACAGAATATCAGTTATCAAGTTAGCATGTTATCATATATCATGCTATCATATTATAATGCCGAGTATTCATGTTCATCATGATATCATTAAGCATTCGAAAAGGCAACTATTAACTCTTTAGGTTTCTTTGGGTACTGGCAGCGGATAATAGTTCACTTGTAGTTGAATCATGTTTGTAATTTTTTTCCTGGTGACATTTTAAGAAGTTTCGACATTCTTATGGAATTTTGCGGACGCTTATTTCAAGCAAATCACAATTTCTCAGTCATTTTCACATCCTCTATCATATATGGAACTTTCAGACAAGTCGACCTACTGGTGTCTGGTCAATTCAAGCATGAGCTATTCTTATAATTGAATAAGGTAGCCAGGTATTGCTGATGTAATGCTTTCAATTTCGAAAGCTTCGGTCGACACACTTTAGTCGTCTCACGCACAAATAAGGGCCGATATAAGTTCGAGATAGGTTAAGAAAAAGTCTGGACCCTGACTATTTTGATACTGGGTCAACTTGCCCTGCCTCCATCCACCTTGAAGCCACTGCAAGTGCCTCCTCTAAAGGTCCTCCAAAGATGGAGATTTTGTGAAGTTGTGCCGTCACCATATGCAGGTGTTGGCTTAATTTCCATATGGCACGCGAAATATGCAAGTACAAGAGAGAACACTAAGGAAGCATCAGACTTGAATAAGGCAACGATCTCTGGCAAAAGTACATTTTGAAATGGAAATAATGGAGAAAAACATATAAACGATGGTATGCAAACAGCTAGATTGGTTGGTTATTTCAGTTTTATGGCGCATCGACCAAGTTTGGTCACTTAGCGCCCATAACTAATGGTTTGCTACTTGCTAAACATATTCAAACCTTCTTCAGAAGCATACATGTACACAGTTTCACACACCTAAGTCGCATCCTTAAGTATACATAAAAGACAAAAGCACATTACAGTGATGGACAGATAACGTGGAGCTTGATGTCGGACATATATTCAAATAGTTTGTCCGCGTGGATAAAACGCGAATCGTTCCCTAAAATGTCAGTAAGGGTAGGTGAGTCTACTCGTCGTCCAAAATGCTGTCTCCGCTGCACTCCAAAGCGGGGACATGACAACAGGACATGACGTGAGGGGTACGTGACCATTGTGAGGGGTACATCGCAATGGTCGCATATCGGCCTAGGTTCATTCATCAGCAAATTAATGTGGGTGACGTATGTGTGCCCCATCCTCAGGCTAGACAGTACTATTTCTTGCCTGCGGGATTTTCTCACTAATTATTTGCATAATACTAGGCGGCTTTTCAATGGTTTGAGCTTGTTATTATCAATGGAGTCCCATGCTTTCTGTCATTTGAGTTCGAAGAATGCGTTGATGACCTGGTTGAGATTTGTGGCAGGAAGGGGACGTACGTGGGTATAAGGCCCACCGTTTGCCGACACATCAGCCATGACGTGCCCGATAATGTCCACATGGCTTGGGGCCCATCACAACGTGACGCTTTTTCCACACTGGCTGAGAGTATTAAGACGAATTGCGATGTCCTGTAAAAGGGGATCACGAGGATAGAGCGATTTCAGAGCCAAGGGACTGCTTAACGAATCTGATACGATAACACGAGCACTTTCATGCCCCACTTCAATGAAGCATAGCGCTTTTTGAATGGCCATCAATTCCTCGGTATCCACGGATGCGTGTGCAAGCAGTGTAAATGTCCTTGTGTTGGAACCACTCACGAAAGCACAGCCTACACCACTTGCTGTCCTTGAACCGTCGGTATAAGTAAAAACACACGATAAATTTCCAGGTGCTCTAGGGCTTTCATGCGAAAGAGTTCTGGTATGACATTTGCTTTGCGAGTGTCCGCTAAGTGGATGTCTATCATAGGAGGGGGTTAATTCCCAAGGGGGAGTATTGATAAACTCCACCCGCATGATACTGCGCAGGCGAATGCTGCTCTCCTGCAGCAACTCCTGCACGCGGATACAAAATGGGTGCGAACCCGTGCCTCGCTCCTGCTGGAATATCTCCTGTATGCGAGAGGAAAACACAGACTCGTAAGCAGGGTGTGTGGAGAATTGTTTTAACCTACAAGCGTAGCGCAGTCAAGGTTTGGCTCTTCTCATTGATGACGGCGGCTCATGAGCTTCCACCAAGAGACTGGCGATTGGCGAAGTACGGAATGCTCCCGTTGCCATTCTCAAGGCTTCATGGTGGATGGTGTCCAGAATGTGTTTGTTCGAGGTGCTGGCCGAGTCGTAGACAAAGCAGCAGTACTGAAGTTTGGATCGTATAAGTGATCGGTATGTAGAAAGGTAGTTTTGTCCGATCCTTATAAAGTCCAGACAGGCATTTCATGAGATTTAAGGAACTACTACACGATTTACGCAGAGCTTGTAGATGGTGTCTATACGTAAGGCGACTGTCAAAGAGAACACCCAAGAATCTTGCTGTCGTTCGGAAAGGTATTTCCTGTCCGTAAAGTTGGATTTTTGGATTGCAACGGTTTCGACTACGGCAAATGTGCATAGCTATCATATTTGTCTTGGAGAAACGGAAACCATTTACAGTGCTCCAGCCTTTACAGATGAGAAACCGCAATCTGCAGCTGTCTCGACAGGGATGATGCACGTGATGCTGATGACCAAATTCCAACGTCATCGACGAGCATGGATTTATCAATTCCGCATGGCAGACCATCTGCAATGTCATTTATCACGACAGCGAACAGCGCAACGCTCAAAATACTTCCCTGAGGAACACCGTTCACCTGAATAAAAGTGTCTGACAGGACATTCCCAATCCGTACACGAAACGTCCTATCGGCCAGAAAATTATTCAAAAAGGTGCCCAGAACGCCAGCATTACATAGTTTCAAAAGTATGCCGTGCCTCCATGTGGCATCACATGCGCCCTCGATGTCGAAAAAGATCGCACCTAAGTGTCGCTTTTGTTTAAAGCTGGCTCGGAGTTCCGTATCCAGTCATAACACATGGTCAATCGTCGAGCGATATTTTTTAAAACCACATTGTGCATTCGTAAAACGTTTCGCTCCTCCAACAGCCATGCAAGACGCAGGTTCACAAGTCTCTCCATCAATTTACATAGATATGAGGGGAGCGAAATCGGTCGATAATGTAATGGTTCAAAACCACTTATGCTCGGTTTCAACAATGGGACTACGGTAGCTTCTCTCCAAGCGGGAGGAAACTCACCTCCATTCCTAACAGCATTAAAAGTCCTAAAGATTGATTCAAGCGCATTTGCGGGTAGGTGACGAAGCATCTCATTAAGAACATTGCCTGGTCCTTTAGACACACAGCGTAAGGAATCAGTTGCTGAAATCAACTCAGTCATTGTAAAGGGTAAGTTATACGTGTGCTGGCCCGGGGTTTCAAAATCAACAGGCGTAGCTTCGCAGTAGGCTTGATGTCGCTTAAAACTGGAGCTACTGTTGCGATTCATGCTGCGTTCTGCAAGGGCGCCAGCGATTGCATTTGCTACATGAATGGGCTGAATAACGGCGCGGCCATCAACGTGTAGAGTTGGCAGTGAAGGTGACAGAAGTTTTCCCGAGATAGGCTTTATTTACGACCACACTTGCGACGATGGCACAGAACGGTTTAGATTGCTGACGTACGCCTTCCATGGCGCCTTCTTTGCCTCCCGGATCGTGTGACGTGCAGCTGCCCTTGTCTTCCGAAAAGCTATTAGGTTATGGTTGGTGCTATTTCGGCTAAATTGTTTCAGGGCTCGGCGCCGCTTCCTAATCGCTGCTCTGCACTCCTCAGTGCACCACGGGACAGGTGCACGTCGAGGAGAGCCAGTAGTGCAAGGGTATGCACTCGAAAGTGCACTGCAACAGTATGGAGGTAAAAGTTTGCACTGGCATTGCATAAGTAGTGTCGTATTCGCTTAAACATGTTTGCAGCCGAGATGTAAAACCCAACCACTCATTTTTTTTCTCGAAAATTCCACCGCTGTGGTTTGGACCCCAGAATTCCTTCTAGGAATTGCAACCAAACGGGGAAGTGGTCGCTACCGTGGAGATATTCGTCAGTAAACCAGTCGAAGTATTTTGCTATCTGGGGGCTAACGATACTTAGCCCGTTTTATCTGAAATAACTTTGTGTGTCGTGCTTGGTTGGGGCCATGGGAGCTTGTTAGAGAATAAAAAAACATACCTATGTAAGTTGATGACTTCCATTTTTCATCGATTATTATCAGCTAGAAACTTGTATAATGTGCTCAGCGATGCCCATGACATTGCACGCAAAATATCAAAGTACAAAAGAGAACACTAATTAAGCATCGGACTTTAATAAGGCAACGATCTCTGGCAAAAGTACACTTTGAACTGGAAATAAGGGAGAAAAAACATATAAACGATGGTATGTAAACAACCATAGAAATTGAAACAAATGGAGGGCACCAGCATACATATATTTTCTTCTTCTTGGCAGGCATTAATGAATGGCTAAAAACGATGGAAGTACTTTATTGGAGATGAAAATAACGCAGATGATATCACTAAACATGTACATACCATGCTGATACTACAGAGGTTTCGTGGGAACATTCGAAAGGTCTCCTTGAGTGTCCTCCGTGGAGCTTCCAACGGCACCTCCATGGAGCCTGCGAACGAATCCTCGTGAAACCTCCAAATGTTACTCTGTGGACGCTGAGAAACCCACAAGGGACCTCCATTGAGCTTCGGGAGGGGCTCTGTGGATTCACAAAATCTGCATCTATGGAGACCTTGAAGCGACGCTGGTGGACTTCGCGAGGAAAGTTCGTTGGTCTGTGGCCTGGAGGCTGAGTCTGCATCCCCGAATACGGCCATAGAAGATCCACTGTTGGCATTCTCCATCATTGCAGCGAAAGACACGGAACAACACTTTGGAGTTCATCCCTCTTCGGGAGTTCCACTGCACCCCTCCAAAATGTTTTCAATTGGTGGCGCCTCCAGAAAAGCTGGGACTCTTCTGGACATCGTCATCTCGCGTTTCTTGTCACTTATACGCCATTACAACTAACGGCAGAGCATTCAACGTTACAACCAGCGCATTCAAACAGGGGAAATAACGTGGAAATGAACAACACAGTTATAGTTGTAAAATTGGTTAATAACATGTGACAGCATTGCCAGGGTATTCAAATTTAGATCCCAAAAACCGTGGTCAGGAATGATGCCTAGCATAAACATTTCCCGGGGAGTGGTAATCAACACGGGCAGGCGCAGGTGTAGAGCAATTCTCTGGTTCATATTGAGTGGTTTTGGGATTTCGGGTGACACGAAGGCATTTGAATGGAAGGCTATCAATGTGTAATGGGTCATGCATGCTATAGGCACTTTGCTGCGGAGACCATTTTCCAATGTCCTTTGTCAAATTCACTGATATGTGTAACTCCATCTATAATACTGACAGGGGTCGGTTAGATGATTGGTTGCTCGGGCTTAGGAGCGCGTCGACTGCGTTGGTCATACATAAAACTGGGTGGGCATGTGGAAATTTTGCCCAAGTCTATAGCCGATTCAAGAATGGATCTTCACAAGGACAAAGTGTTGTGCGTTAACATCGAGCTTTTGGATGTTACCTGGAGACAATGGAATAGCAACCTTTTGAGCCCCATCAATATTGTTTTTGTACAAAGATCCACAACTCCAAGATTACTAAAATTACTGAGCAATGTGAGTTGGTACTGTGAAGTTCACATGGCACTGATTACATATAGTACATGATTACACAGATTACACATTGAAATACTAACCTGACGCATCACTCCTGCTCGCATCCAAGCCAAGAGCTGTGGTCAAAATCAAGGGGTGCCGTGTCAATAATGCGATTTTGGATTATATTCAGTGAACAACAAGTACACGGCTGCGTTATCAGAGCTTTGAGCATCGGTTTCTAAAGCCTACCAAATATATGATAAATTACATTTTCAGTCGACATACTTCAATAACGTTGAGGAAATTAAAAGGGAATGTTTTTGGATAGTCTCAGGAAATTAGAAGATAATCTACTCATCTACAAAAGGCAAACTTGGGGAATAATTCGCAAAACTGGAGAGGAAAAATTAGGTTCATTTTTACACCAACAAAAAAGAAGACAGTTGGAGTGGAGGCAATGACCTGTCACCCCAGATCCGGCTGGCGCCACGTCCATGAAGTCACTAACTCATCAGCTCGCTCATACAGCCCTTGTTGCGCCAACAAGCTTAATTTGCCGGTTTTGAAATGAGATTAGTGACAGCGGGAATATTTTCTGATGCTCCTGCTGCTTCTACGCTGCCCGATTCCTGGACTAAATGAACATACGAAGGGTCCCGACATTCGTACATTCGCAAGTGCAGCAGTACCTCTTCTGGAAACATATACGATCAGTAAGAAGGCTAGCTGTCGACACTGGGTCGTGTCGCGTAGGCAGCCCGGGATTTCCATCCAGTTGTTTATGGTAAGCGCAATGGCACGGTCCACAACATGCGTGCTGCCAGGTAGCCAGGCACGGGGTAGGGGTAGGCACGCACGTACCCAACCCCATCGGCACTTGGCATCACGCCGACTGACGGCGCATGAAAATAATCGGCCCAGAAGCTCGTCTCCGTCAACTTTCCGGCTGTAGCGTAGTGCCCGATTGCAACAGCTCTGGCCAAGCACGTACGGCTGCCGCGTCGGTGTTGATATTGGGTGCACACTGCGCGCTGCACGGGCGCCGGCCTCGCCGGGCCGACCTCGTGCCCGAATTAGCCGAACCTGGTCTTTACCGCAAGGCCTTCGGACCTCCGGCGACGTCAGCGCTCACGTCCAGTGCAAGAAACAGAAAAAACCCAAGGCTAGCTAACACTTGCGGAATGGACCGGCGATATGGCTATTTTGATAACTGCACTGGAGCAGAGTTGGGCTGGGTTGTGGCCCTTGGCAGCTCACAATCCAGGCTCGCTCTCTCTCTCTCGCTCTTCACGTACGGTGTCGTCACTTCGGAACACAATGGACGGCCGCGCGCGTGTTGCTGCCCTCCAACGGCGTCATCCAAAGACGTCAGCATTGGAAGTGGTGACGTCAGACGTGTGTACGTGACGTCGGACGTGTCGGCTGTTCTGCGGCAGCTGTTTAAAGGTCTGACTGCTGCGTGTGAGCACCCCCATCCCACCCCATCAGCCGTCGCTGGAGGTCGGCTGGTGGGATGCCCGGGCCACTGCCGGTTTTGTATCAACGTAAAGCTAATTTGCAATGTCACTAATCGATCTGCCGATTTTCATACTCGGACCGGACTGGTTTGATGCGAGGTCCCCAGCCACGCCCCCAGTGTTTGACAGTTGACAGCTCCTGGCGACACGCCTGATGGCGTTGCGCCACCTCGCGCCATTCGATGCCAGTGTCGCGGATCGTTACCGGCGGGTGTTGCAGGCGGGGGGACGAGGGTCGCCGTCAGCCGCAGGACGGACCACTGCAGTCTGCGGACCCTTCAGCCACCGCCCATGCACGGTGCGGCGCTGTTGGCTCACGCCAATGGCAAGTTCGCCCAGACTGAAGGTCCAGCTCCGTCTCGGTGTGTGTTCTGCGAGCGGTAATTTATTAGTTTCCCAGGCCAGTTGCACGCTGAAATTGTACGCTGGAGCAGAACTGACTGCGAGTGCTGCAGGGCCAAAGGCATTCTTAGTGAACTGACACAAACGTGTGATAAATAAACGTGGCGATTAAACTTCAATGAATTAAATGTCAGCCAGTGTCACGTTGTTCTAGATAAAACCAGTGACGGAGCCGGTATCTGACCAAGGGAGCGAGATCATCAAATTTGGTGCCCCTGGACTTTAGTGCAATTTATCTCGCTAAAATGCCCATATCATGCATTATTCTGTTGACTAGGGGGGGACGGGGTGCGAAAAAATGTCTGGGCCGTATTAGCATACATGGTGTTCATTTTCGTGAGTTTCGTGGTGTGCAGACAGTTCGCATCACATACTTTTCGATGAATCTAAATCGCTTGGGGGGATTAATATTGTTACAAACGTGATACTGGTACACAATTTGGCACGGGACCAGTATGGGGGCTGGGAGCACCTGACATTTGTCGTATTGCCTGCGTATGTAATAAGTGTGTGAAACAAGGTAAAGATGACATTGCTGTCGGGACCTACTGTTTTAGCTTCCCTCCTTTCATTGCACAATAAGTCGCAAAAGTGTGCTGTTAAGCTATACCGTGCTATGAAGTGTAAAACATCATTTGTGTTCACCAGATGAATGTACCTAATCATACCGAGGCTTAGTAAATTCGGGAACACGATTAGTGTAGACGAATTCAGAGCCAGAGTACACACGTCAGTCCAGATCCCTCTCAGATCCCTCTCTATCAGTATAAGGTACCAAAACCGGCCTAGCGCATCCTCCGTTGGCCCAGGGCCGTCCTTCAACAGCTTGTGTTATCTTCGTCAGTCCAAGAGCCTTATGCGGCTTGGGTCCCACGGCGGCCTAGGAGCCCTCCATATTGAGACTGGGCCCTTTCGTACGATTCGGTGTCCTCCCTAGCGGTCAGGGACCCTTATCATTGGCTACGGGTGCCTTCTGTCGGCTCAGGGACCCTCTTTGGCGACCCAAGGCCTCCTCTGTCAGGTAGAAGACCCTCTTCCAGCAGTATGGATCACGTCCGTCAGACCAGAAGCCCTTGGTACGGCTTCGGCCTAGGGCCCTTCACGTCGCATCGGCTCGGGCCCTTTCCGATGGGTCAGGATCACCTCCGATGGCTCAGGGGCCCTCCCCGTTGACTCCGGGGACTTGACTTTACCAGCTGTGGATCTCACCGCCAGCCCGGTAGGCTTTCCACCGGCCTGGGACCTCCTCGGTCGCCCTAGAAGCCCTTGACGTGAACTCAATCTGGGGCCTCAACTTGGTGACCCTGTTCATCGGTTCGGGGCCCTCTCCATCAGGCCTGGATCCCGTTTGTCGGTCCAGGGACCTTTCACGTCGGCTCAGGGGTCCTTCACATCGGGTAGGAGTCCCCACCAGTAGCTCGGAGGCCCCTTAGAGCACCACATGCTGTGCTTTGCCACGGCCCATGTTGAACACAAAGAGCGTTCAACGGCCCGCCGATGCCGCTCCGAGGCCCCATTTTATTAGGCGAAGATAGGCTATACACTCTGTCGGCCTAGGTTCAACTGGGCAATACGGACAGTCAGCGATCGATCACGTGACAACTACACAGACTCAGTCCAGTTTGTGACGGACACTTTAATATAGGGAGTGCTGCGAGCATTGTCACCGCCGGTCGATCAAGAAGCCGTCGGCCATCGACTCAGCTGCCATGTATGGATCGGACGGCCGACCGCCGACGAAGCCGTGACTCACCCGGAGGAGATATCTTGGCTCTGCCGCGAACAAAGGAGTAAGGTCGTTCTTCGTGTCGCTGGTGGCGCCACCTATTCTTCAACAGTCACAACCAAGCCACTGATGCGACCGACAGGGTAAGTTTGAGTAGATCCAATTATGGCTGGAACGGCAATGCAATTACGACGCGAATGGAAGTGCCATTTGCACAATTATGTTTGTCCTAACACGGGTGAAATTTTATTAGGAAATAAATTGTGGGTATGCATGCATTATCCGTGAAGCTTTCAAGCCTTGGAGACGGTTGGATGGTTGACAATTCTAGAGTTTTATGCTAAATCTCAATACATGGGGATAGGGAGAAGTGGTTAAGCTGAGCGGCTGGCATGTCGGAGACAGGCTGAACTCCCAGCGATGCCCATCGGTCCTGCCAGGGTGAGAGGCAGGCCACACCATACGGCCTTAGCTGCTGAATGCACCGTAAAGTACAAAAGAGATCACTGGTAACATGGGGTGTTCCAGGCCAACGCCACCTCAGGCTATTGCCACCGGGCGTGAGTTGCATCAGAGGTCAGCATGCCCAGTACTCAGCATCACCAGAGGTTAGCTTCACCAAGGGTCAGAGTCATCAGATGTCATCCTCAAAAGAGACCAGTGTCACCGCCACGTCATGTCGCCAAAGGTCAACGTCGCTATGGGTCGCACCCACGAAAAAAAATAGCAGAGGTAATCCTCACGCGAGTCAGCGTCACCAGACATTGACTGATTCACGCCAGTCGTCTTCATGTGAGTCATTGTCACCAGAGGTCTCCCCAGAAATGGTCAACTTCTCCATCCTGAAAAGACGAGAGGACATCAGGGATGGTCTTCATAATATCTCAACGTCGCCAAGAGTCCTCATCTCATATATCAACGTCACTAGAAGTCGGAGGCACAGCCAAGAACCCCCTTGGAAATAAAAAATACACCAGATCAAGCAAGACATTTTCACTGCGGAACACTAGGTTTTCGCTGCGCTTCGCACGCCGAAAACCGTTTGCGTTTCCTCACATTTTGTATTCGCCCCTTGTGAAAATCCTGGCTGAGTGACTGCCAGAAGTCTCCCCGAGATGATGATTATTGGGGTTTTAGGGTGCGTTAACCTCATTGGGTTATATTGCACCCATAACAAGGTTGTCTAAGCACGCGTTAGAATGTCACATAATGGTATACAACGTCGGTAGCTATTAGCTATTAAGATAAACGATCTGAGAAAGCAGTTTATCAGTCAGGCAGGTGAATATATTACGTCAAATCCTATCTTCGCAAGGAAGCATAAAACCGCTCCATTGTGTATCAATCGGGAATTATCTCCCAATGGGTCCTTCAAGTTCAGAGCATTCGCATCATATTCGATGCGACGCCCGCGTTCTTCTGTGTATGCTGAGCACGCCACCAGCACGTGGTGCACAGTCAGTGCGGCATTACACCTAACACATTTCGGCCTGTCGCCCCGCACAATAAATGCTTATGTGTCGCAAGTGTGACCAATTCAAGTCTCCCCGAGAAGAAAAAGAAGAATCGTGGGTTCTTTGATAACACATTCGAGTGTTAGACCACACAGCATCGCCAACCTCTCACGCCGATCGTTCGCAAGTGGACTCAGTAACCGTACCGATTGCGGGGATCCGGGCCCAAGCTTTTGCTATCAAGAATCCAGCGCCCTACCGACTGAGCTACTGCGACCTCCACATCAGAAGAGGCCAACGTCACCAGCGACAAACACCAACAGGAATGGTCGGATGAGTCTGTCCCTGGCCGACAATTCAGGGCCGGACATTGATGACGCGACTTGTGCCGGCGCGAGACGTGCCGCGGCAGCGGGCGACGAGCCACTGCACCAGGTCGGCGACCGACAGCACCGACACGCCCAGCAGCAGACTGACGTAGCCGCCCATCTCGCTGACCAGACTGACGGCCGGGTAGGAGAGCCGCTCAGTGGCCACCTGCTCCGGCAGCTGGGAGAGGCGCACCCGCAGCGCCGACATCGGCCGCCGCGACCGGCGCGACGACTCGTCGATCTTGACGCTGATGACGTACAGCTGTTGTCGGCACGCCGGCAGACAGCCACACTCGTCCACGTGCCGGGCAAATTCCAGACTCGCCCTCAGAGCGCTCGCCGAACACTCGGCCAGGTGCGGGAAGTGCGGCAGCATTTCGGGCGACGAGCAGTTGTGGAGGGCCGCCCGCCGCGCGTGGTAGCAGTCGACCAGACACGACTGGTAGGTGTAGCCGGGCGCTGGGTCGCAGTGCGCCCCACGCCGGCTCACCCTGTCCAGGATGTGAGACGTCACGTGGATCGTGGCCGTGTTGGCGCCGCGCAGCTCGATGGCTTGGTCGCGCTCCAGCGACTCTACCCCGAGGTTGTCCGTGACCGGCCGCCGTCTCGGGTGGACGTACACCTTGTGGTCCCACCACGCAGTGGTGTTCGCTTTGCCAACCACGGTTATGTCGAGAACGTACCGCTTCTGCCGCAGGGACGCCGCCTGTTCGGCCCAGGACACGTTGGGCGTGAACGTGTGACACAGCAGAGGAGCGTCGGTGGCCCAGGTGCGCCACGTGCCGAACTTGACGGCAGCGGATCCTCCCGGGTGACCGATGTTCTGGTACGTGAAACAGCCCGGGTAGCAGCGTTGCAGTTGCGCCCCTAATGGGAGACTACCCAGCCAAATTTTTTCCGAAATCGTAATGTTCTTCTTCCCGAGGAGCTTCATCGAGTCATAGGGGAAGCCGCAGACGGTGACGCTGGGCACGTCGATCTCGCCCCTGGCCGTGAAACTCAGCGAGAGCGAGACTGGCTGGCTGAGGAACAACTTCAGCAGGCTCAGGCACTGGACGCCGGCCGTGGCCGCGCAGGCGAGCAGCAGCAGCGACCTGGCTGCCACCGCCGGCGATCGCAGGCAGCCCGGCCAGATCATTCTGCTCACGGGACCGCCGGTCACACTGGGCCGTGGCCAGTCCCGCCGGGCCTCTTATCCCCGCCGATCACACCGCAAAGAGCCGCCCCCAGTCCACGTCACACCCGCTCCAACACAGGCGAACGCGATGCAAACAGTGAGCAGACAGCTGGCGCTGTGATCTTTTGTCGCGGCTCGGCCCGCCGCGCCACCCGCAGGGCTCGCTCGCTAAGCCAACGTTTGTGCGCGGCAAACGGAACACGACGGCCATTCACGGCCGCTTCAAGAACTTTGAGTCGGTGATGGCTCGGAGGCATCGACTCCACCACGGGGGACGAGGAAATGTCCGACGGAACAATCCAGGTCAAGTTTGGCACTGAGTCGACCCTGGCGCAACTCCCGATACGAATACACGGCGACACACTCTATATCGGCCCCTTCAACAGGTAAAATCAACTTTAAATTTTCCTAGGCTCTTATATTTTTTTTGTGTCACGCCGCACCACTTGTTTTAACGCACTTTCTTGGTGACGTCCCTGGATCGGTACGTCCACCGCCCTTAAAGATTCTGCTGAAGCCCAGTGGGGAACGTTTGAGTTTCATCGATAACTCAAACGTCAGATGGGAGCATCATCGCTCCACTCGGCGGCACCACCCGCCCCTGTCACACCGGTCCGTTCACTCCAGTTTAAAATGTTCGGCAGACAGAATAAGCAATATTTACACGCTTTAACGAATGTTGTAGTCGCACATTCTCAGAAAGATGACCCGCAAATGCTTTTCTGCATTTCCTGTCATTTTTTTAACCACATTCATCCTACATTCTAGTGCATAACAAGTTGCATTCCATACTTGCGACCTCCGTCAGCACTGTACATTAAATCTGAAAGAGAACAGGCAATCTTGTTGGATTTTCGGGGAGGGAGGTGAGCATGGTTTTTCTTGCATCCATGCTATTTTTAATACAAAAATTGTGTCGGACCGATTTAACATAAAATTTTAACCGGGAATTCACACATTTCACGTATATTTGAAGTTATATTCAAAATAGAAATGTTGGCTGAGCATGGCACCGCTTCATGCATAGGTAAGCAATGTTTACAATGGCCACCTCCGAAAACCGCCCCATCCACAGGATATATAGAGATCGACATAAATATCCCCAGACAACTCCCAGCCGTGCCACTAACCACCTCTTTTCTGTTGGTGGCTTCCGACACTTGGCGAAGAAACACACCTCCTCTATGAGCATATCTTTCAGCGTCACAAATTGACAAACCTATCAGCCACTTTGAAACACGGCGTAATCTCTTCCCCGTGGTTTGCGCACATCATTCACGGTCATTTTCGATTTGGGTACAGATTGCGATATTAGACGCAGAGCTAAATAGGAATTTATTACCACATATTAAACAGATGATCACAATACCTCGCGTCAAGCGTATCAGCCAGATTTACACCAGTCTAGACAGGAAGCGCATCATATTCGTACCTGCACCTTGGCAGTTCGTGCCAGAGTTAGCCTTCGTATACACTAGGTATTAGCATACAAGATGGGGCACATTACTTCCTATACTACCGGCAAATGAAGATGCACCACGTACCACTTTTACGGCGTCATTGTCGTACATTTTTGGCTGTTGCGTATCCGTTTCACATATTTATCGATTACCCTTTGATCCTTGGAGTAAATACCCGTTTAAAACGTCGTTACCCATTCCAATCAACGGCAAACATCGCCGGCGCTAAAAGGCACACCATACCACATTGCAATGGTTGTTTGTACGCGTATTCAACGCACCCTAAGCTCACATCGGCACCACGGACAATGCTCACCGAACAAGCTCGATCACAATCACATGGTCATACGTGCTATTAGCATGCCAAGAACATCAACCTTTCGCCATATATTACCACCAGGTATTTTCCATCGTCGAAAATCCGCATGAAGCGCCCAATTGGTAGAAATGAAAACCATAGTTGGAACCTACCACGAAAACCCTGGTCTTCCCCTACACAGGGACTGCAGTGTGAGTGCGAGAGTGGACTGCATTCACCCACTCGTGTGGTCGGCCGAACGTGCCCGACCTCAACAGGTCAGGTAACCCAGCGCACCTGCGAGCCATAGGACTTGCCAGTGCACCGCCCTGAAACGTTGTTCACTGGCAGAGGACACTGTTCGATCATGCATATATTACCATCATCTGGCCAGAACAATGAGGTAGGATTTGTGTAGCAAAAATGTAAATCCGAAGTTTTTACGTCGACATGACCTCACGGATCCTCTGGTCGAACATTTTACTGAATCTTTGTTTGATGAATTATAAATACAACCATATCCGAACTTCCGGCATATCTAACCCAAATTAGATGTTTGATGTGTTCGAATACAAAATAGCCACACGAAGATTCGTTGTTCAATATTCTATATCCGTGGTGATCTTTGCCGTGCTGCGCGGCGCGAAAACACCACGGGGTAAATTTGACCTCCATTTGACCTCCGAGCACGTGGGAACTCCAGGGCGCACCGACTGCATTTGTCATACAGCCATCCATGGATCAGGTACCTGCAGTATTTGACCGGTAAAGTCAGGTACTCCAGCACGTTACGGTAGTCAGACCGCCCGAGCGGGTGAATGCAGTACACTTAGCCACCCTCACTACAGGTCCCTGTTTCGGGAGAGGGTACGTGCCAACACGTCACGGCCGGGGGTATTTCGTCGGCCGGCTACTGGCTTCACGACAAGTCGACCGTTGAGCCATGTAACGTCGCCAATCTCTCACGCCAATTGGCCGCGGGCGAAGAGTAGCGACAGGTGAGACTCGAACCCACAACCTTTAGATTGTGAGACGAACAACTTACCCCTAGACTACTCGTCCCCGGGGGTATTTCGTCGCCCTAGACACGATGAGGGGGGCTATATTCTACCTGGTTATCATCAGAACCAAATCGGCAATCTGGAAGCTGCACAATATGCCGCTGCAACATGCTGTCCCCAGACGAAATTGTACAGTCCCACAATCACAATTCCCACCATTCCTGATTGAGCGGTAGTAATCGATATACTTACATCATCGTGTAGCGACGTTGTGAAATTCATAAATAAAGCAAGGACATCAAAAAATATAGCGTACTTCATGTATTCAACCCCCAGCTGGCAGTATTCTATACGGTCAAGGTGTAAATACCTGGCGAGGAACCCTCCTCGGATTAGCAAAATCACAACGCAGTTTGATGTCAAAATATCTCATGAACGCCACAAACGTGATGTCGAGGCGATCCCCAGAACACCGAACTCTGCAGACTTCCATATGTGATCATACTATGGCCAATTATTGAAGAAGTATATAAAGTCACGAAGTGCTGAGGTTTAATGAGAGCCACAGGGTCATTTGGGTTAAGTCTATGAGGGGAAGGTGCTGTGCCATGTCCGGAGATTTCGAGAAGCGATCTGCCAAATTGTGCTTCCATGGCCAGGCTTATCAGCTTCTCATACTCTAAGGCAGGTACTGAACTCACTGCCACGCGCACCTACTAGCATAATTCCCCATTGATAAGCACGCTGTAAGACACATTGTATCATCAGTCTCACTCCATCCACTCCAATTCTTATCTCCCAGCTGCATAACTCATAATAATAAAATACTATTCGTGACCCTTAATAATTCATTAGCCCTATTTTGTACACATTCGATGAGGGACTCTCCACTACATCTTCAGGCAGCCTGTTCCACTGATCGACCACCCTGACTGAAAACGTGTTGGCGTTTAACTGTTCTACACCTTGACTTGCCCGACCTGAACTGATGACCCCTAAGTGATGCCATAAACAGGAGAGCATGGTTCATATTGACACAATCTAACCTTTTTACCACCATAAACATCTGAATCATATCAGCCCTTCATCTCCTATACTTCAGTGAGTGAATATCTAATGCCATCAGCCTCTCCCATGTACAAACTTCCATAGTTTACTAACCGGTCGAAAGTCTCTCAGAGGCAGACAAGAGCTGGGTTAGTTGGCGAGCTTAATCACACAAGATGTCGACTCGCTCGGACCCAACGATGGCTCTCGTACAGCGCTGTGGTCGCTTGGAACAGGCTACCGCCAGCCACCAGACGATCACTGAGTTGTTCCACACTCATAGGTGCACTGGTGCATAGTCGCTATTTCTAACCATCTAAGCACTGTCTCTGCGTGCATCAGCTGTTTGCTTTTCAAATGTTCCAAACACAACTTCTCTTTAGTTGATATGCTCACGCCTTGCCTGGGTGCAGAACAACCACCACGTGGAAGTAATCTAATACACGATTTTGACTAGTGCACTGCCCAGTGGACTTTGCCATTGAGCCCAGTAGCTTTGCGCCGCACTCTTTCCAGCATACCTATGACTCTTCATAAGAGCTGTTTGCCTGTGCAGAATATTCCATCCGAAGTCGTACATATGCAAAGTACATGTGAAACAAAACTTGCTTTTATATAGCACTCATATTAATGATTCTAACATTCTAATTGTTCTGTTGTTAGCTCAGCCACTCCACTACCTGGAACCAGCACGCTTAAAGCTTGTTCCCTCTTCAATGCAAGCCACTACCTCCCACTGTGGGTCGTCGAAATATCCCACCTCCAGACCCCAGATGCACAATGTTATGATTAGCATAGTAAAAATGCATCTGTTATTTATCAGCCCACTTTTCCTGCAATTCCAGCTGACTACTGTTAGGTGCCACCATATTGTTGGCCACTGACACCATTTTGTTGTCAGAAAATTTAAACACCCCATTCCTCAGCCCTACTTGAACGCTGTTCACAATCATGATGAAGAAGTGGACCGAGAACGGAGCCTTGTGGCAATCCGATCAGAACATCCTTCCATTCAGATTTACATCTATTGAACATCCCCCACTTCCCATCCCTTAAACATGCTTCAATCCAGCCTAGCACTTTTCGTTTAATCCCATGCTGCTTTTAATTGGCAAAAGCAGGCGGAAAAGTTGACGTTTTTGGCATGACTACTACATGTCACGTAGGTGAACGACCGGTGCGGAGTGCCAGCACGACAGCTAAGCAACACACACTTCTTAGCACTTCAGCATTGAACGACTAGATTGGCAATCACATACTAAATACCAGGCACCTTGGCCCCACTTCCCATGATTCGTCAATTATCATCACTCACTGAGTACAATCCCTGGCTATGAACTATCTGGCATGGCATGCATTTTAAGTAACAAATAGTATATGCAGACATAAAATGATTAGTGACCGCCATCGGTTCTAAACGCCCCATTTCGTTGATCAAGGGGCACGCACTATGTTGTCAAGCATTTGGTGGTCCTCACCGAAACTCAACGTTCCAAATACATCACCGTTGGCTCCTTAAATATAACCGAGCCAACTAGCTGTCTTCTGCAGCAGGCAGTAAGACTTCTGAGGCACCAACTATACGGGATATGTAACCTTCCTGATCATAATTCTTCGGCGACAGCGATACTTCGATTCGAACTGATTGTACCGACCACCTGTCGGTATGGCAACACTATCATCCCAGTAGAGGCATCACGACCCCATGTCAGAAGGGGAACGGCCCTTGCATTGCAAGCAACTCTTGGCACAAGTAGCTGGCCATCCCAGTGCCGGCGACCTTCCCGGGCAACATGATCCTCCCAGTATGTGCCCCTCCCCCGGTACGGGTATCACGCGCCCCCATAGTATTGGAACACGCCTCTCAGTAGGGGAACACGAACCAGTAGGTGATCATACGTCCCTTGAAGAGGGTGGACTTGGTGCAGGATCACGGCCCACAGTTGCATAACGCGATCCTACCGGTACGGGTATCACGCACCTCTCACTAGGGGAACACGTCTCTATCAGTAGGGGAACGCGATCCTCTCAGGTGGTTATGCGCCCCTTGAAAAGGGGAACACAAGTACAGGAACACGGCTCCTAGTGCATCACGCCCTATCCCAGCGGGGCAGCACGTGTCCCCACCACCCAGCAGGGCAGGCATGTGCCCCCACCACCCAGCAGGGCAGGCATGTGCCCCCCACCGTCCAGCAGGGCAGGCATGTGCCCCCACCGCCCAGCAGGGCAGCACGCGTCATCAGCCGGGCAGCGCGTGTCCGTCAGCGGGGGAGGACGAGCTAGTCGGCGGCGGCGCCGTGCTCCAGCACGACGGCGGCCAGCTGCGTGAGCCACTGGTGCAGCAGGACGGCACGCGTCATCAGCCGGGCAGCGCGTGTCCGTCAGCGGGGAGGACGAGCTAGTCGGCGGCGGCGCCGTGCTCCAGCACGACGGCGGCCAGCTGCGTGAGCCACTGGTGCAGCAGGACGGCACGCGTCATCAGCCGGGCAGCGCGTGTCCGTCAGCGGGGGAGGACGAGCTAGTCGGCGGCGGCGCCGTGCTCCAGCACGACGGCGGCCAGCTGCGTGAGCCACTGGTGCAGCAGGACGGCACGCGTCATCAGCCGGGCAGCGCGTGTCCGTCAGCGGGGAGGACGAGCTAGTCGGCGGCGGCGCCGTGCTCCAGCACGACGGCGGCCAGCTGCGTGAGCCACTGGTGCAGCAGGGCAGCACGCGTCATCAGCCGGGCAGCGCGTGTCCGTCAGCGGGGGAGGACGAGCTAGTCGGCGGCGGCGCCGTGCTCCAGCACGACGGCGGCCAGCTGCGTGAGCCACTGGTGCAGCAGGACGGCAGTGCAGGCCAGCCGCCGCTCGGCCACCTCCCAGTCGACGGCCGTCGGCGCCGACGCGGCCCCCCTGTCGGCACCGTCGCGCGGCGGGCGTCAGTGTGGCGCCGCTCGGCGACGTGTCGGGCTCACACAGGACACAGAGGGAAGCGGTCAGGGTGCCGCAGCGACACGAGCGCAGACCATCACGGGGGCAGTTGCGCAGCTACCCGAAATGCGATGACACGACCGAGGACCTGGAACCTAGGACCTCCTAGTCTCCTAGGATCACACTAAAGACGACTCAGCATACCCTGACAAAACCGGCTCAGCTCTGCTGACCATCACAGATTACGGTCGATACCCTAACGTACAGCACTCGTGGCGAGCCGCAGCTAGCTGGCCACCATGTAGCCGCGTGCGGCCGACCACACCATAGCCACCTCACCTCTGTACAACCGGCTGGACACTACTCAGGAGACCAGTAAGACCAGTATTTGTATGCATAACCGGCCTTGGAGGGCTCGTGAGGAATTAACGTAACCCGGTGGATTTGCCGGATCTGCCTCTTCAATTGATCGAATGTTAGAGCCGGTAACCTGACCGAAGTTCGACGGAACCAGTTCCGCATGTCCAGAGTTCAGCTGGCCTCAGCAGGAAAGGTTTGACCTCGATAGAGCTGACGCAACCTCCACATGATTTATCTGGCCATAGCTGGATTGATATGGCCTCTGAAGGGCTGTGCTAACCTCGACGACACTAACTTTACACTGGCGGCACTGACGTCACAGCTGAATTGACGTTACCTGGCGGAACTAACGTTACCTCAGCGAAACTAACGTTACCTAGGCGGAACTATCATCACAGTCAACTACGCGGAACTAACGTTACTTAGGCGGAATTGACGTTACCTAGGCGGAACTGACTTACCTAGGCGGAACTGACGTTGCCTAGGCGGAACCAACGTTACCTGACCGGACAGATATTGTCGGACAGAACTGACATCACGGACGGAGTCATGACAGAACTAACGTTACCTGGGTGGAATTGACGTTACCTGGGTGGAATTGACGTTACCACGGAAGAATTGACGTTACCTAGGCGGAATTGGCGTTACCTCTGCGGAACTGACGTGGCAGCGGTGGCGGGCCCGTCGGTGCGAGAGGCGTCTGGCGCGGGCGAGCTGTCCATGGTGAAGGTGATGCTGCCAAGTGTCCGCCGCAGCCGGCCCGCCATCCCAGCCAGACCGGAGCGAGGCGGCCGGGCTACCCGCACAGCACCGACGGTCAACTGGAGACCGAGGCGGCGTGACCGGGACAACACAGCACCGACGGTCAACTGGAGACCGAGGCGGCGTGACCGGGACAACACAGCACCGACGGTCAACTGGAGACCGAGGCGGCGTGACCGGGACAACACAGCACCGACGGTCAACACAGCACCGACGGTCAACTGGAGACCGAGGCGGCGTGACCGGGACAACACAGCACCGATGGTCAACTGGAGACTGAGGCGACGTGACCGGGACAACACAGCACCGACGGTCATCTGGAGACTGAGGCGGCGTGACCGGGACAACACAGCACCGACGGTCAACTGGAGACCGAGGCGGCGTGACCGAGGACAACACAGCACCAACGGTCAACTGAACGAGGACCGGGACAACACAGCACCGACGGTCAACTGGAGACCGAGGCGGCGTGACCGGGACAACACAGCACCGACGGTCAAAAGCGCGACGGGACAACACAGCACCGATGGTCAACTGGAGACCGAGGCGGCGTGACCGGGACAACACAGCACCGATGGTCAACTGGAGACTGAGGCGACGTGACCGGGACAACACAGCACCGACGGTCAACTGGAGACTGAGGCGGCGTGACCGGGACAATACAGCACCGACGGTCAACTGGAGACTGAGGCGGCGTGACCGGGGCAACACAGCACCGACGGTCAACTGGAGACTGAGACGGCGTGACCGGGACAACACAGCACCGACGGTCAACTGGAGACTGAGGCGGCGTGACCGGGACAACACAGCACCGACGGTCAACTGGAGACTGAGGCGGCGTGATCAGGACAACACAGCACCGACGGTCAACTGGAGACTGAGGCGACGCGACCGGGACAACACAGCACCGACGGTCATCTGGAGACTGAGGCGACGCGACTGGGACAATACAGCACCGACGGTCAACTGGAGACTGAGGCGGCGCGACTGGGACAACACAGCACCGACGGTCAACTGGAGACTGAGGCGGCGCGACTGGGACAACACAGCACCGACGGTCAACTGGAGACTGAGGCGGCGTGACCGGGACAACACAGGACCGACGGTCAACTGGAGACTGAGGCGGCGTGACCAGGACAACACAGCACCGACGGTCAACTGGAGACTGGGACAACACAGCACCGTCAGCTCGAGACTGAGGCGGCGCTACCGGTCCGCGACACATCGTCTGAATGGGCGCCGCCCTGCGTGCTCTGAACGCGACTCCGCAGAGCTCCAGTGGCATAGAAAGGAAGTAAACCCCGCCTATGCGCCTAGCGTAGACGTCTACGTCCGCCGTCACGTAGACAGCTACATGCTCCCGTTGCGCAACACTGACACGAATCCACCTTACCCTGACAGCACGGAAACGCATGTGGGGTACCTCTAGAGGCAGGGACCACCTCGTAAGCGGAGCATGCACCCGCTATATACTCCAGCTGCTAGTTGACGACTGATGCTTCACAGGTCGGCCTGAGTGGGCAGCGCAACACGATGTACCGACATCCGAGAGCGAGAGTGTAGCCAGAGATACGCACACAGCGGACAGAATGGAATGCCACGCACATATCGCCGATCAAAATTGAAGGACCAGAACCGAAATGACAAGGACGTTGGCAAAGCAGATTGAGAAGCAGCACACATATCTTGTGTACATTTCAACTTCAGCCAGAAACACGATACAAGGACGGGTGCTCGCCACCACATTGATCACATTGCAGCATTAGCAAGCAAAACTAATGATCCTCTTATTAGAAGAAGTAGAGTACAATTTCCTGGAAACTACCTATGCAAAGCAAAATGCACCGACAGATACTTCATTGCGACACGATGCATTCATGTCAACTCCCATACGGCTATCCCCAGATTGTCATTCACTTGTCAGCTTAACCACAACTACAAATGTAAAACTAAAATGAGTCACATATTGAAGCACAAACATACAAGGTTTAGGCCAGGTTAAAGTCTATTTAGCACCACGCAAGAAGTGAATGTTGTGACAGTCTCTTCAATGGCGCTTTAACATCACACCGAACCTACTGGATCCAGAATAGGACTGTGATTCCCTAGAATATCATCCAGAGTCCGGAATACGATAGTCAGTCTTGGAAACAAAAAATATGGTCCGATCCTCGATTTCGAATCAATTTTGTTCACGCACCTTCATAGATACCAGATTATTTTCAGTTTTGTTTTGTTCCGGTGATTGAAGGGCCGTGCAACACAGGGACAGTGACCAAGCGTATGACCAGCCCAGTGCCGTACAGTCTGCGCGTATTTATCGGCAGGAGTGTTGGGGCGCTGTCCATCGCTCACCGGCTGCTGGGGCAGCTGACGTCGGGTCCGGTCCGGGCGACGGACCGACGGCTGCCGGGGCGGCCACCGGAGCGGCAGCTGGAGAAGGGGCGGCGCGCGCCTGCCGCACCTCCATCTGCTGCCACGCCCACTGCATCAGCCCGGCCGGGTCCTGTACCGACCTCATCGACAGGTCGATACGGTGCTTCAATCTGCCGAGCGTCTGCCAATACGGGTGCCGCTGACACATCACACTGAACAATCCGGACACCATGCTATTCAGAGTGACGGGTCTCCTCACATGTCTTGCTGTACGGCCAAACAGCTCAAACTGCAATTGTTCGGTCGACTATTGAGCACGTCATGCAGTTAATTAATACGAAAATATTCAAAATACGAAGATAATGTGATGTACACAACCTGAGCTCAGCGCTATGTAATCGAAACCACCGTGATATCCACATTGCCGCAGGTCGGCTGGCAATCGTGTCCCAGCAGTATCTGACGGAGGTCGTACTGCAGCAGTCGTGAGTGTACCCCTGCCACGGTTGCACTGTAGCAGCCCTGAGTGTATCCCTGCCAGTGGCCGTACTACAGCAGCCCTGGGTGTATCCATGCCAGAGACCGTACTACAACAGCCCTGAGTGTATCCCTGCCAGAGGCCGTACTGCGGCAGCCGAGTGTACCCCTGCCACGGTTGCACTGTAGCAGCCCTGAGTGTATCCCTGCCAGTGGCCGTACTACAGCAGCCCTGGGTGTATCCATGTCAGAGGCCGCACTGTAACAGCCCTGAGTGTATCCATGCCAGAGGCCACGCTACAGCAACCTTGAGTGTATCCCTGCCAGATACCGTACTACAGCAGCCCTGAGTGTATCCCTGCCAGTGGCCGCACTACAGCAGCCCGAAGTGTATCCATGCCAGAGGCCGCACCGTAACAGCCCTGGGTGTATCCCTGCCATAGGCCGTACTACAGTAACCTTGAGTGTATCCCTGCCAGAGGCCGTACTATAACAGTCCTGAGTGTATCCCTGCCAGAGGTCGTACTACAACAGCCCTGAGTGTATCCCTGCCAGAGGTCGTACTACAACAGCCCTGAGTGTATCCCCGCTAGAGATCGTACTACAACAGCCCTGAGTGTATCCCTGCCAGAGGCCACACTACAGCAACCTTGAGTGTATCCCTGCCAGAGGCCGTACTATAACAGTCCTGAGTGTATCCTGTCAGTGGCCGCACTACAGCAGCCCTGAGGGTATCCCTGCCAGAAGCGGTACTACAGAAAGCCCTGAGTGTATCCCTGCCAGAGGCCACACTACAGCAACGTTGAGGGTATCCCTGCCAGAGGCCGTATTATAACAGCCCTGAGGGTATCCCTGCCAGAGGCGGTACTACAGAAAGCCCGCAGTGTACCCCTGCTAGAGGCCACACTACAGCAACGTTGAGGGTATCCCTGCCAGAGGCCGTACTATAACAGCCCTGAGGGTTCCCTGCCAGAGGCGGTACTACAGAAAGCCCGCAGTGTATCCCTGCCAGTGGCCGTACTGCAGCAGCCTGCAGGCTGTCACCTGAGCCACCGGCCAATAACGAGCACACGACAGCTACAAGCAGGCAGGCTACCCGCGGCAGACGGGTTCCGAGTCGGCTGAGGTGCTGACCTGGGCACCTGCACCTGCACCGCAGAACAGACCTACTCGGGACAAACAGCTCTGTTCAGATCAGACATGGTACGTGTCCGGATCAGACAACATACCCACCTGGACAGGACATGGGGCGTGCCCGGACCGGACAACATACCCACCTGGATAGGACAGCTCTACCCAGATCAGACATGTGACGTATCGGACCGGGCAACATACCCACCTGGACTAGGCAGCGCTACCCAGACCAGACATGTGACGTATCGGACCGGACAACACACCCACCTGGACCAGGCAGCTCTACCCAGACCAGACATGTGACGTGCCGGACCGCAGAACACACCCACCTGGAGGAGAGATCGGACGGTGGGCTGCAGCACGATGCTGTGGTCCAGCAGGAAGGAGCGCAGCAGCGGCTGCGGGTAGGCGCTGAGACGTGTGATGACGGCCATCAGCTGAACATTCAGCTGGATGCTGTTGGTGGTGGCCAGCTCCAGCCGGTCCAGCAGCGCGCACAGGAACGGGCCTGAGGGGGCACGTCACCACACGACAGTGGTGTGATGAGATACAACACCGCGCACAGGAACGGGCCTGAGGGGAAGGCACGTCACCACACGCCAGTGGTGTGATGAGATACAACACCGCGCACAGGAACAGGCCTGGGGTGGAAGGCACGTCACCACACGCCAGTGGTGTGACCAGATACAACACCGCGCACAGGAACGGACCTGAGGGGGCACGTCACCACACGCCAGTGGTGTGACCAGATACAACACCGCGCACAGGAACGGACCTGGAGTGGGAGGCACATCACCACACGACAGTGGTGTGACCAGATACAACACCGCACACAGGAACGGACCTGGAGTGGGAGGCACGTCACCACACGACAGTGGTGTGACCAGATACAACACCGCGCACAGGAACGGACCTGGAGTGGCAGGCACGTCACCACACGCCAGTGGTGTGACCAGATACAACACCGCACACAGGAACGGACCTGGAGTGGGAGGCACGTCACCACACGACAGTGGTGTGACCAGATACAACACCGCGCACAGGAACGGACCTGGAGTGGGAGGCATGTCACCGCTACAATGGTGGGACTTGATACGGCAGGGACTCAGCCACGACACCTAGGTACCATGTCCAGGGGTGTAGGCAAGGCCTTCCCGACGGCGGTGCAACTAAGAACGATCTCGGTGATGGCGTTGGATAAACCATTACTTCTATAACTGAACAAGCACACTGTGGAATGATCGACTGAATGACGCGTAGGCTTCTCATGGTCTGGGCACACGCGTTGTGGACAAAGTGCGCGTCTTCACTCGTACATCGTTCATGATCAATGCGGTAATTATACACAGTTATGAGTGCCTTACATCTTATTACCATGGTCGAATCATTAACCTACATTTTTTAAATGATCTTACAGTTGCAATCCAACGATGCCGAAATAATCATACGTCCTGTGACATTCTGCATATACCGGCAACGCAACCCAAACCCTGATTCACCTTGATTGCTTTGTTGATTATATCAAGAACTAGGAGTACATCACCAAGTTGGTTGGGGCGGGGATGGCCGAGTGGTTAAGGTGTCGGGCTATGGGTACCAAAGGTCCCGGGTTCGACTCTAGCGCCACTCAGGACATTTCCCAATCCCGCGGCCCACCGGCGAAAGTGTGGGCGGCGCCATTAGCCGTGAATGTGCATAAAGTGTCGTGAACCAACAAATAAACAACCAAGTTGGTTGGCTATTTGGGATTAGTGGCGAATCGACTGCTTCGGTCATACAGCGCCCATTACATCACCAAGTTGGGGACATTTGATCACATTCGGGCGAACATGTCTGGTGCTTATGACGCTTCGCCAATTTAAACTCGTTAATTATTTTGGCTTGGCTTTAGGGCGCTTCGACCAGTTTTGATCATTAGCGCCCGCCAATTTAGTCTCATTTTTAGCATTCATATTTTCCGCCAGTTTTGCCGCCGACCTGTGCAATGTTTCCCTCCACACCACACCTGCAGGTCTGCACCACGCTTATTGCAGGAAAGGAACCACAGCAGTGAGGTAGCAACACACTGCCTTTGGGCTCGTATTTTTGGAGTTTAGGGGCGCATCGACTGTAGAGGTCATGCGGCATGGGGGTCGGATTTTTCAGCCGCAGCATGGCGGTTTACTTCGCCATCGAATCCAACGTGATCCATGCAGTGCGCATATGACCACCACCATGTACCCAAAGAATGGACTATCGGAGATTGCCACAACAATCCACTGCACTCACTGAGCCACTTGCAATCCACTACAATCAACAGCCAACTGCTGCCGAGCGATGTCCTGTGATTTTCTTGATGACAGAACACAAGCGAACCGAACACTGGCACGTCTGAGTCAATACCACCTTGCATTCGGTGCCTGTGGATACCCGCCAGGTGTGGCAGCCGCGGTCATTTCCATAGTAGCGACAGTGGCGCCACCAGCTAGGTAGCACGAACAATTAGCCACTCAATGACTCATGCAATGCTGGCATTCACTTAACTTTGGGAGCGACATTGTGGCGTTTAAGAGCGTTGCCGGACATACAAAATGCACTGGCGAGTACTTCCAAATGGATGCCCAAAGTAAGGGACCAGAACGGATGTACCATTACCCAGCGACCCAATAATACTAGGCCATATTTAATGCTTTTGATAAACAAAGAACCTACGCATTCTCTGTATCACCACACATTCCCATTCACCACTGGGCTTGTCACCTAACACAATGCACGAGAGCCTCCTCTTTCTGTGTATCCACCTCTCTCTCTCCTCCTTGTCCCCACTCCTTGCCTGTCAGCAGTCCAGCACTCACCTACACTGGGCACGGCGTCAAACGGCTGGGATATGTCGATCAGTGCTATCGTCGGAGGCAGCGGCAGTGGCCCGGTGGTCACTGGCGGCTGTCCACCCTCTGACATTTGGCTCCCGTCCTCTGAATATGTCGGCTGCTCACTTTCTGACGACAGCGATCCACCATCTGGAAATAGTGACCGTCCACCCTCTGGATATGTTGACTGTCCAGCCACTGAAGATGTCTGCCGTTCATCATCCGAAGATATTGGCTGTCCGCTGTCTGACGAAAATGGCCCACCATCTGGACTCATTGGCTGTAGATCCTCTGGCAACGCCAGCTGTTCACCCTCTGGCATCGGTTGTTCACCTTTCCACAATGTTGACAGTCGATCATCTGGAGAAGCTGGCTGTCCACCGTCGGACATAGGCGGTGCAAAATCTGACAATATCGCCCAGTCTTCTGACGACGGTGAATCGACAGTGGCGAGTAACGTACCAGCAGTGACGGATGATGCATCATTAGTGACAGGTGGTGGGTCAGCAGTGACGGATAACACATCAGCAGTGACAGGTGCTGCATCAGCAGTGGCTGGTGGTGGATCAGCAGTGCCGGACAACACATCAGCAGTGACGGGCGATGTACCGACAGTGACAGGTGACGCATCGGCAGTGACAGATGACGTGTCAGCAGTGACGGGCGGTGTACCAGCAGTGACAGGTGACGTGTCAGCAGTGACGAGTGGTGGTTCAGCAGTGACGGGCAGCGCGACAAGAGCGACGGGCGGCGGGTGGACGGGCTCCAAGACGCCGGGTGCCGCAGCCGTGGTGTCCACTGACGGTCGGCGCTCAGCTGGCGGAGACTGGCCGGCTGCTAGTGGTGAAGACGTACAGCTCGTGAATGACAGCTCACTGCAACTGCTGGTGCGACGCGTGCCGGCCGGAGGGGAGGTGGCACAAGATGCGAATGACAGCTCGTTGCCGGAAGGCGAGAGCTGGACGGTGGACCGCGGTGGCACGCGGATCGACGGCGAGGACTCCGTGGACGAGGGTACACCGGTAGCGGGTGGCGATCCGCTGGCGGTGGTAGACATTTCGCT
>JAOTOL010001130.1:0-107500 GCA_034440575.1 Imbricaverruca yamaguchii | reverse complement strand
ATCATTCTATCCAAAAAGAGTGTGTGGTGGTGGAGATGGGCCCCTTAACATTTCCGCATGGTAGGGCATAAGGCAAACCTGTGCAACTGGAGGAGGCATACTAACAAGTGGAGACAATTCTCCAAAAAGACGTACAAAAGGTTCCGAAACTGTTATCCAGCTAGTCTCTCCCCGGATTTTCATGGGTCTATAGTAGTCCGAACTGCTGTCGGAGTCCGTAGTTGTCGGGGCCATTGCATGAGTCTGCAGCCGTTTGAGCTGCTGTTGGGGTTCCGTAGTTGTCGGGGCTGTTGTATGTGTCTGTAGTGCTCCGAGCTGCTGTTGGTCCGTAGCAGTCTGAGCTAATATTGGGTCCGTAGTGGTCCGGGCTGTTGGTGAAATATGTAGTGGTAAATCAGCTTACCTGGTGCAGAGAAGGCCCCACCACCGACACCAGGAAGCCCTGATATACCAGCTCTTGCAGCATGGTGCTGATCAGTTGGTGGCAAGTCTGGCGGTCACATCCCTACACGTCACTCGTCTGCGGTACATCAATGAAGCGCAAGTCGACACCGCTCCATGTCGACCGTCACTCGACCGTGACACACCAATGGACCGTGGTACATCGCTCCATGTCGACCGTCACTCGACCGTGGCACATCAATGGACCGCGGCACACCACACCGTGTCGACCGTCACTCGACCGTGGCACACCAATGGACCGCGGCACACCACACCGTGTCGACCGTCACTCGACCGTGGCACACCAATGGACCGTGGTACACCACTCCATGTCGACAGTCCTTCGACCGCGGCACACCACACCGTGTCGACCGTCACTCGACCGTGACACACCACTCCCTGATGCAGTGATAAATTATTCGAGAAATAGGGTGGACTATACCACTTTCTGAACGCTCAATCGACATCCTTCTCCAAGAAGCATCGATATCCTGCTCCTTGGAGCCTACACCAAGAGCTCGAATTTGAGTCTGAAGCATCAAAGGCATTTTAAATGACACTAATTCTATGACAAATTTCAACATTCTACTGCGCTCGTTTCGACATCTCACACCTAACGAAAGACCATTATTTTAACCCTGCCGTGTTGACAGTCACTGGACTGTGGCACACCAAAGTACCGTGGCACACCACTCGGTGTTGACTGCCACTCAACTGTGGAGACGAGCAACTCAAAGATAATATTGTTGAAAGGTGAAAGAACAATGCACTCAGATGTCATGCATTCCGATGTGATTGTCGCTTGCTTTGAGGAACGTGGTCTTTCATCCATCGCTGTTCTTTCCATATGGGGTGTATATTGGTGAGTTTTTACAGATGCTACAATTGTTAGTCATATCAACAATGTAAGTTTCTATGCCTCACCATGCATGCTTTCACGAAATTGCTCCATGGCCCATTTACAAATGCGGAGCAACAATTCAACACATTGGAAATTAGCTTAATTAGATCACCATGTAAATAACACAATCCAGTGACAAATTAGCATAAGAGCAAGGCTTATAATTTACTGCTTTACTCAAGTTTACAACATGCAAGAACTTCCACACTGACACAATTGCAGATCACCGAATGGTATTTATCACTATTTCAGTGTTAAAATATTGGTTTTTCGTTAAATGTAAGATGTCGAAATGAGCATAGTAGGATGTCGAAATGTCATGGAATTAGTACCACTTCAGGTGCCTTTGATGTCTTTCAGACTTAAAATTGAACCAATGTTTGTACCTTCATCTATTTTGATATTTTAATGTTAGAAAGGGCTATATTCTGCATAGAGATAAAAATTAAACTATACTCTGGCGATAAATGGGATATCACCTTATGAATAATCCATTTACCTGAAATTCCATTGCGGAATATTCGTGTACCACCATACCTTATCAAGAGCATGATCATGCTACTTAAAAAATGAGGTAGTATTAGAAAGGAGACACAAAGACTTCATAATCATGCATCAAAAAGCAGGATGTCGATACTTCTTGAAGCAGGATGCTGATCGTGTTCAGAAAGTGTTAAATTCCACCCTATTTCAGGAATAATTTAAAGATGCTACTTCAAGAGCAATACATTACTTTTTTTTTCTTTTTTTTGTTACAAAATACTGATTGAAATTAATTTTCTATATACAGCAGTTTTCTTTCCACTTCCAGTTTTCTGGTGAAAAATGGAATTTCTGGCACATGGAGGTCAAAATATGGCCCATTAAGAGGCTTTCAACCAAATGATATTCTTGGCATGAGTTAGCTGCTCTGCTCTATACATCGTGAATGTACCTTACCATAAGTAAAAATTCCTATAAGGGAAGATGGATGCCAATTACTAATATGCCCCTCCACTGCATGCACTATTACTTGCACCCTACTGCTGGCACGACCCTTCGCCTCCCACCCCGCCCCCTTGCTAACTGGCGCTGATCCCGGCCTGGTTTGCTAGTGGTAGCAGTACTGGCACTGGTGCTGGTACCTGCAGCACGACGTTGCAGAATTCGAGGGCGTCAACGAAGGCGTCCAGCTCCGGCAGCTGTTGTGGGCCGCCAGGAGAAGGCGACAACGTCCTGGGCAGAGCCGAGTACAGGGCACTCAGGCCGGTGGCCAGTACCTGTGGAGCATGGTTAGGTCACTGTCTGGGGCAGAGCCGAGTACAGGGCACTCAGGCCAGTGGCCAGTGCCTGTGGAGCATGGTTAGGTCACTGTCTGGGGCAGAGCCGAGTACAGGGCACTCAGGCCAGTGGCCAGTACCTGTGGAGCATGGTTAGGTCACTGTCTGGGGCAGAGCCGAGTACAGGCCAGTGGCCAGTACCTGTGGAGCATGGTTAGGTCACTGTCTGGGGCAGAGCCGAGTACAGGCCAGTGGCCAGTACCTGTGGAGCATGGTTAGGTCACTGTCTGGGGCAGAGCCGAGTACAGGGCACTCAGGCCAGTGGCCAGTGCCTGTGGAGCATGGTTAGGTCATTGTCTGGGGCAGGGCCGAGTACAGGCCGGTGGCCAGTGCCTGTGGAGCATGGTTAGGTCATTGTCTGGGGCAGAGCCGAGTACAGGCCAGTGGCCAGTACCGAGGGATGTTTTTTTTTTTTTTTGGGGGAGAGCCGAGTACAGGGCATGGCCAGTGGCAGTGCCTTGAGCATGGTTAGGTCATTGTCTGGGGCAGAGCCGAGTACAGGGCACTCAGGCCAGTGGCCAGTGCCTGTGGAGCATGGTTAGGTCATTGTCTGGGGCAAGAATACAGGCCGGTGGCCAGTACCTGGAGCATGGTTAGGTCACTGTCTGGGGCAGAGCCGAGTACAGGGCACTCAGGCCAGTGGCCAGTGCCTGAGTGGTTAGTCACTGTCTGGGGCAAGCTTAAGGAAAATCAGGCCAGTGGCCAGTACCTGTGGAGATGGTTAGGTCACTGTCTGGGGCAGAGCCGAGTACAGGCCAGTGGCCAGTACCTGTGGAGCATGGTTAGGTCACTGTCTGGGGCAGAGCCGAGTACAGGCCAGTGGCCAGTACCTGTGGAGCATGGTTAGGTCACTGTCTGGGGCAGAGCCGAGTACAGGCCAGTGGCCAGTGCCTGTGGAGCATGGTTAGGTCACTGTCTGGGGCATACCTGAGTAGACCTATCAGACCCATGGCCAAGGCAAGTTTAATAGTCATGACGGATCACCATACAACTTGGAACTTAGTAGAGGCCAACCAGACTGGCACAGTTGCTGCTATTTAAAACTGATGTCGCATAAGGCCAGTGTCATGAAATATATTATTTCTAAGGTGAAAAAGGGAAGGTTGATGTCAAAGGCCACCTGATGTCTAAACAGAGTGCAAAGGTATATAGATAATGCCCATTGATGACCTTATATTAGTTCTACTAATTGTATGATGTTTGTGTCTGTGGTCTTTGCCAATCTGATAAGTGCTGCTGCCAAAAAGCATAATGCTTTTCAATATCCAAATATAACAAATCAAATCTACATCACTAATAATGCAGGATATACAAATCACACAAGTGGCACCTACTGATACAAAAACAGAAAAAATGATGTGAGCATAATTCACATGAAGTGTGAGTTTTGAATCAAACATCAGAATTTCATGGGATTGCATCAGAGTAACACCTTGGTTAGCCTGCTACAAGCTGTGAAGGTCACTGAGGCCAGCTCTATCGATCAAGCATGAATGCATGCAATTATCCAGCAAATAACAATGAAAGTGGATAAAATAGCATGATTTATCTCCCCTCCCACACATGCAAGTGTTACATTTACTCAATGCTCAACATTGTTACAGTGACAGTCTACATTCCTTGTTATGCCAAAATCCAACCTGCATACACTGCCACCTTGCACGTTCACTCCCACAGCACCACACTACAACAGTGTTCCCAACATTCAACCCAGTGCAGCACGAGACCACAATCCTGTCCAGCGACCCTGCCCGACCCACCGGACAGAAGCTGGAGTGTTCCACAATGTAGCGCGCTAGCTGATCAGAGTCGTCGGAGAGGCGCACACAGATCAGCAGCGCCCGGCGCGCCGTCTCGCCCACCACACCCTCGGCGTGCATCAAGTCCACCAGCATAGCGAAGATGACGAAGCTGGAGGCGGAGCCGTCCGGCTCGAGTCCGAGGAAGAGGCCGAGCAGCGTCGGCCGGCGGTGCAGCGTCAGACACAGCTGCACCAGCACCAGCACCAGCCGGGGGCGCAGCTCGGGCGTGTCAAGGCGCCGGCAGTCGGCCAGCAGGTCCGTCAGCGGCCGCAGCACGGCACGCTGCGCCAACAGTACAACGCCACCCGCCTCCAGCAGCTGCTCGTGCATGCGCAGCTGCTCGACCAGCAGCAGTGGCTGGAACACGTCGCAGCGGCGACTCCAGGCCAGTAGACGGGCCAGCACGCGCTCGGCCAGGAACAGACTCACGATGTGCGTCTGGTGGTCGGCGTCCGACGCGCCGGCCAGCCGCAGCTCCCACGACAGCAGCGTCACCAGCTGGTCCACGTGGTCCAGCACGCAGCTGACCACGTCGGCCGTCACAGCGTTGCCCACCTGCAGATGGTGAACACAGTCGCCAGTGTTACCCAGTGATGCATGGTGGTGTTCAACCCAGCAAGCTGTGGCTATCGTCCAGGTGTGAAAAATAGGCAGCTCAATGAATTATAAATTAGGACAACTCATTTTATACAGGAGCTCTGGGGTTTCTGTACAAAATCAGGATCAACACAGTGCATGCATTATAAAAGTACAGCAAATAAACATACAACATGATACAAGACTATACATAGTAACTTTGAAACAAAACAAAATACTTGTACCTGAATTTCTTGCATCATAGTCCAGGCTTCCTGCCAGTGAACACTGAAGCTGGCAAAACAAACAGCTGGGTCCACCTCCTCCTTGATTGGCATAGCGGTTCGAAATCGTGCCACAAATGACTCTCTCAGTTGAGTGCTTCTTGATATCAAACTGTTCATGATAGCTCATTGCTTTTCAGGCTACTTCAGATAAATAATATGCATCATACAACTTTATATGTGGAATGAAGTATGCGATACCATCATAGGCTGGAAAAGCCACCACCCATCAGCATGGAAGCTCCTGTAAGACAAACTAATTTAATGTTGGAAATATGCTATCAGGCTTCACACTCTGGCATCAAATATTTGCTAAGTAATCACATGTAAGGGCTCCAGTAGCTCAGTGGCTAAGCTGATCATCTGGTATCCCTGAGATACAGGGTTCAATTCCCTGTGGTGCCCATCCTGCTGCAGCTGTGTTAAAACAATGATTTATTATTTGGTATGAGATGTCAAAACAAGTATGGGAGGATGTTGAAGTTGCCATGGAAATAATGTTGTTAAACATTTTGTCACGTCCTGCAAACCCAATCTTGAGACAATTGGCTGTTTGGCTTACACTGGACTTTGCTGAATTGGCTGTACATATTTGGGCTGAATTGGCTGTACAAATGGCTGTACTGTACCTAATTTGGGAACACCAACATCAATGACAATGATACAAACACCTATGTTATTAACTGGAATTGTATAACATACCACATCACAGGCAATCCTTTCACCTGGAACTGCACCACAAGATATTCATCATCACAATCCCTGATGCATTACAGTAAGCATAAGCATGATACTTGTGAACAGGATACAGTGAGAAACAAGGACCTCACAGAAACAAAGACCTTACAAACATGCACAAAAAAGCATAATGCATATGCTCATTTGGCAAGAATATTGATTCAGCATTCAGTAAGTGGTATATTCCACCTATTTTGCTAATAATTTATCACTGTGCTGCAGATGACCACTTCTGGTATATGAAAAATAATAATGTTTGTGTTTAAAAGCAAATTATGATAGGTTAGGTTGGGTTATGTTTATATAATTTTGAAAATTGGAAGACAGGTGTTCCAATTTTTAAAATAAGATTGTTGATGGATTCGAGTTTAGGGGCACATCAACATCTAGGGTCATTTTGCACCCATTTTAAAATAAGATTGTTCTCTCAAATAGGAGGCTAATCAAGGCTAGGTTGGGCAATGTTTCAATTTTGTTATTTTTTTCAAGCAATTCCTTGCTATGCTATGTATGCCATGAACTGATTCAAGCATTGTTGTTATTTTGCTCACCAACTGAGAAAGAAGCACTTGCACACAAAATGAGTGGTATCATCATCTTAATCACATAGCACATTCATAAACATTGTATTGGAAAGAAAGATTCCAAGATTTCACAAACACCCTATGTCACAAGTTTACATCCACCATATTAAAAAAAAAAACATTCAATGATGGACTACCACATCAGCAGGCAGCCTACTTCATTGATGCACCATCCATACATGTCCACCCTGAATTAATGATCAATATTTAACACTATAAATCCTAGAAAAGCAACATTCAGATGAACATTATTTAACACTTTAATGAGTTGATATACTTCAATCATACCAATCCTTAACATCTTGTAGTTGACCATGTGTATGTGTCATTAGGATCTGTACATATCTAGTGACATGACTTTCTCCATAATCTAAGTTACCTAGTACACCCATAGCTCTACCAGCTTACTGCTTCACGTTTTCTAGCATACACTTATCTGTTTCTAAGTAATGGTTCAATGTATGTATAGCATATTTTCATAGCAAAGCACAGTTTTGTCATGTCTTCTTTGCTTTTATAGTACATGCTCATATTAATCATTTCCAGTTATTCTATTCTTATTAATGATCATGAGCACCCCATTTCTAGCTGAGGTTCATTGTTGTCTGGTTTAAGGTAATCTGAAACTAACACACCTAAGTCTTTTCTCTTCAATGACATCCAGTTCCCTACCTCTGATGGTACATTTGATTGTCTCTCCACCTCCAATGAATACATTACACATACCATAGTTGATGTGTAACTTATTCAGAGGGGCCCTTGTGGCTCATAGTTGCACTGATCTTTTATGTCTTTATGTCTTTAGTTAAGATACCTGCCATTTATCAGCCCACTTTTAAGGCCCCTCAAGTCTAGTCAGATATTACTAGATTGATCACTATGGTTAGACACTCCTACTAGATTGATGACATCAGCCAATATGAACACCCTATTCTTCATCCATACCAATTATGTTCATGTAGATGATAAAGAGATGTGCACCCTGAAGAATCATGTGGCAAAACACTCAGAACATACTTCTTTTCAAAATTACATCTATTTACCCTTTGTTGTCTATACCCTTCGTTTCCTTCCCCTTAACCATGCTTCAATCCAACCTATAATTTTTCCATCAATTCCATGCTCATCTAGTTGCAATGTGAAACTTTACCAAAAGCTTTGCTGAAATCAACATACATAACATTAATCCTGCTTTGATTACCCTTTCTACTTACATACTTCATGACATAGACATAAAAGATTAGTGCAACTATGTACCACAAGGGCCCTTCTTAAAAGGCAAATTGTCATGCTAAGTTTTCTATTTCTTAGAATTTCTGTTTCTAACACAATGTTCCTTGATGTGGTTGACAGTGTTATCACTCATTTACTTTGTAAATACATACTTTACAGTTGAAATAATAGGCATGTGAAATAATAACAAAAAGTGGCTTGCACCTAGTTGGATACTAAGCATAGCATAGAAAGAATGTTCAAAATAAAGAAAAAATACAAGATAACATAGGCTAACCTATGTAAAAAATAATGACAAGATAAATGTTTAAAACATTCTTATACTCACATTTAAATTTTGAAACTACAAAACCCAATACAGCATAACCTAACCTAGTTCATTTTGGAAAAAAACATTAAAAAAAATTACCAAAAAAATGTAACCAAAAGGAACTGCAAAATGGTATAAACTTCAAAGAAAAGCCTAATATAACCCAATCAAACCTACCAATTGTTCCCTTCGTGAAGGCAAAATGCATGTAAACCCTGCCTTGTATATATCCTGAAGTGGTAGTGGCTGTTGGCTTTACAACACATTTGACTGCTGAGCCATGCAGCATCACCAATCTCTCTCTGATTGGTAGCAGGTGAAGAGTAGGGACAGATGAGACTAACTCACAATCTTTTGATTGTGAGCTGGGTAACTTACCCATAGACTACTCATCCCCAGATATCCTGGAGAGTAATAATATCATCAAACTAGATCTCCGAACCTAGGTAAATCCATGCAGGGTATCCCTTAAAATGTTTTGGTTAAGACCATGTTATATTTTGGGTTAGCTATGAGGTTTTATTGCAATCAACATTGGAATCAAGGTAAATTTTGATTTTTTTTGGATGGGGGGGTTATACAATGCTTTTGGATGTAAGATGATTTTCTCACGATTATTCTCCCACATATTTTATCCGCAAACGATTACCTACTAGTCTGTTGGCAAAGAAATTCGCTATCATAATCTTCACTCCACAAATATAGCCAATCGCATCAAAAATAAAGTACCTGGGGTGCCACAGATGTGATATAGAAGAAATTCAACACTTGTTGCACTCAATATAACATTCTTGGACACCAGAAAGCCTTATGCTTCTGCCTTAATTGGACCTTCGTGATTGTGATTATTCTCAAGAAGGAAAACATTTGTCCTGCTCCAGTCCCAGTTTACTGATGATGGCCGTGTTAAAATTCATGTGAATAGAAGTGGCATCAAACTAATTGAACTGGTTCTTTATTTAGCTATACAAAGATAAGATATGAAGATAAGGTAAGCAGCATATGAAGGCTCCATATTTGATGGCAGTGGCCAAGTTCTATCAGTGACTCAGCAGAAAGACTTTGGTTTTATTCTGAACACAAGATTGGGGGCATCAGAACAGACAAAAGAATCCAGGAAGAAGGCACTGAGAATGTTTGGGGAAATATATAGGAATGTATCCTACATAAGCGAGGAAGTCATCAGGAAGCTTTACTGTGCATGTCAGGGCACATTTGGAATACTGTGTCCAAGCTTTGGCTCTTAGTTATGAAAAAGATTGTTTGCTTTTAGAGAGTACAAAATATGGCTACAAAAATGGTTAATGACATAAGCAACCTGGCATGAGGAAAGATTGAAGAAATTGAACATGTTTTCACTTAGGTATAGAAAGTTGAGAGGAACACTCATTGAGGTCTTTAAATTTGTTCATGGTCAGGAGGATGGATATATTAGGTAAATATTTTAATCTAACAGAAATGATGCACCTGAAGGTCATCCATTCAAAATTAAAGTTAACTACAGCAGGACAAGGTTAAGACAGTCCTTCTTCACCAACAGGATAATAGAACATTAGAACCAGATGCCAAAAACCATTGTCAGTAGCAGCACATTGAATATCTTTAATAACACCATAGGCAATTATTAGAAGAATAGAGGGCTTGCTTTAGCTATACAAAGCTTTTCAGTATTCCAGGGAGGGCTGATCAACGGATTTGGTGGGCAACTGGTTGAGTGTTCAGAGTGCAACCAAGAAGGGCCTTTGTGGCTCATAGTCACACTGATCTTTTGTGTCTTGATGTCTAAGATGCTCCAAAATGTAGCTAGCATTCCAGACAGGCATGATGCAACACTCCAAACCATACAGATCTGATAGGCTGGCTAATTCATGGAATGACACCAGAAAAGACAGGTGTTGACACTGACATTATTTTCAGCTGCATCCGTGGCTAGGATCATAATCATCAGAGGTAAAGTGGTTGGAACAAATGGATGGGCTGGTTGGATGAACTCCATCAGATCCTTTTCACTGTCAACTAGGTCAAATATGCATTTCCATCTCTTGGAAACATAAGCATGTTGGTTGACAATCTATACTTTCCATATCTTTCTTCCAGATGATAAAGACACACCGCAACCGAACACTATACAATACAAATAAAACTAAAACGCACGTACATCGAACACAAGGTGCGACAGACATAAAACCAAGCACAAAACAACCTACGGGGGTGCTATGTAAACAACTGCGCTATTTATGACTTAACTGCGCCATCTAAGAATTTGAGAAAATGAGTGCCCCTAAAACGCTGCATTCGTGATGGTCGTCGCCTAATAGGCAGCCTAACTGAGAATGATAAAATAACAGCTCAGCACGATTCCAATAGCACAGACGTGATATTATATGATTCAGAAAGTGAGTTGAATTGAAAATATTTCCATTTTTTATATGCATGAAACCATTAAAACAGCCCAAAGGTTTTACCCCAGATGACGTCATTTGCACCATTCGAGCCGACACGCAGGAAGGCATGGGGATGACAGGGGCCTGGTTGTGCTATCGCAACATACCCTCGAGAATCTAGAGCCTGGCAAGCATCTAAACGGTGCAGTGGTGCAGTGGAACATGACGTCACCCAGAACACAATTTCGCCTGCAGTCGACAAATGTGACAGATGTAAGACATTTGTGGCGCAATGTGGGCGCGGTGTTTAATCCCGGCTAAAATCATGCTGGGTCGGCCCACTTTCATCGTATTTGTACGACGGAACTTATGGTTGTGGGGCATTGCTCAGCTAATCATGATTTAGAACCTTTGGCTATAACTTATGCCGATGAAGCGAATGAGGGTCAGCTGCTTCCTGCCTTCGTTCAGATTTTGAATAAAGTGTTTGGAAAAATGGGTGAACGATGAGTTTGGGCGATGGGTGACGGATGGTTATGCACAGTTGATATATACATGTAGTTTTCGACATGGACGTCGGACATGGGCGTCCGAGGAAGAAAAATATGGGGAGCTACCGCGGCACCTGAGGTCTTCAATTCAAGCATCTAACATTCAGGCATCATAGCGTCGCCAATCTCTCACGCCGATTGGTCGCGGGCGAAGAGTAGCGACAGGTGAGACACGAACCCACAACCTTTCGATCGTGAGACGAGCAACTTACCCCCAGACCACTCGTCCCCCATCAATCCATGTTAAACAAATCAAGGTGTAAGACAGTAAAGCTACAACAGGTCTTCAGGCAAAGGGTTGTTGCTAAGTGGAATAGACTGCCTGCTGGTGCTGTGGGGGTCCCTCATTAACTGCATTTAAAAGTCTGGTGGACAAAGGATACATGGCTGTGTGAGATGTTGGTTGATTATTTCTTGGGAATTTGTGATGTGATGTTGGTTGGGGTGATTAGTGTCTTTTTGTTCATGATTCTGGTATCGTCACACTACAGACTTAACCTAGATGGGTCATTGTGGCTCTTATAAAATCTGAATGTTTTATGACTTTATAACTGAAGGGGCTTGGGTTTAGGTGATGTAGCAAAGCATTATGGAAAAGAGAGAACAAGGTAACATAACCTAGCCTAGAGGTTGGGAGCTGCTAGAAATTGCAAAATGCTAGAGGAAAAATATTATAAAAAATTGAAAATTTTCCCACTACCTTTGTCTAAAAATACAAATTAAAAATCATAACCAAACCTAGCCTAATATGATTTGGAAGAAATTAAATAATTTGTATTGTGAAAAATGTCACCAAAAATGTGGAAATCTTCCAACCTTAAAAGAAAGGTTTAGCCTAACCTAACAAAACCTAAACACTTTGTTTGCTTCATGGTGGTAAGATATGTGTAAAACTTGCAATGTGGATACCTTAAGGTGCAATAATACTAATGACTGGAAGGGATCTACTCAGAAACCAGGGGTGTCACTCTGCATGCACTATTTCAGAATACCTGTGTGCACCCTCTGCTCAGCAGGTTTTTTTCCAGCTGAATTCAGAACATTGTTATTGAAATTATTGACAATCTTTTTCCTGTGGAGTGCCACCCTATACCACCCTCACACTTCAGAACAATGGGCATGCTGTGATGGTTGCCTGTATTATATGCCTGATGGAATACCTTATCATTATCACAAAAGGAGTCAACAGCTTCTGATTAAAGCTTAAACATTGAAACACTGAAGTTTAAACAGTGCATATCTTGCTCATAATTAGTTTCTGAAGAAACAGTAGGTGCTGATGCTAGGAAAGCTTCAGCAAGTCAAGTCTATGCCATTTTCTCATTTGTGATCATGGGCTTCTATAGAAAAACCAGATAATTACCCTACTTGTCTTCAAGAAAACTACTCTTGATCTACATTTCTTAATATTTCCTTTTAATTGCACTTCGTTTTTTATATCCATAGTATTGGGGTACCAGGTGTCCCTTTTCCTCCATGGGTTGGCTCACATTCTTTCGTACTACCTGGTGCACTTGATGCACCTCTGGTTGTATGCTAGATGAGAGCCTTGTACTTCTGGCTTTGGAAAGGACAATAATAGTTTGCAGGTGCCATATTTCCAGAAATGAAATCATGAGCCAATGGTACCATTTCCACATTCACAATTTTCAGGCCAGATCCACATCCTTTGTGTCAAAAGCTAACATAAATGCATAGGCCATACAATAATTTGCAATACAAAATATATGCATGATGCGTTGTGATGTGGTTTGAATGAGTTCCCTGTATATTTTATTGGGAAATAACAAATCTTACAGATACATGCAATTTAAATTAAACTACTTATATGTCAATGAGTAGTCAGTTCACCAACAAAATGCTAAATTCACTGAAACCACAAAAAAACATGGGCACCAATGATTAGTTGGTTATTTAAGTTTTAGGGCACATCAACCAAGTTTGGTCATTTCACACCCATGTAGAACAAAGATGCATGTTATTCCCTCTTTCTCCACCTAAAGATGGGAAAGGTGTGGGGCTGAACATATGTCTCCAGACATGTTTTCCAACTTGTGCTCAGGGGCTTCTTCAGAAATATGTACCAAAGGCCAAGGTAAATGGCAAGTAACCTTGAGTTAAAGCCATTCGATTTCTCAGCATCGTTTTGGAAGAACAAGGCTGTAATGACCAAAAAGTAGGAAACAATCTCATTGATTGATTATTTGGGCTCAAGAGTGCACGATTTAACTGGCGGCCATGTCATGCGTGAAATCTTCCTGGAAGTATGTATCTACCTATGCCCCTGCCGTAACCCGTGCTACTCTAACTGTCTCAACTGCGTCAGCCACGCACAAGTTAACTTGCAGTCGGAGATTACGTGGTTTTCCGACTGCACCGACTGCACAGTCTGCCAATGTATGACGTCACAGACAAAATGCCTGAGGCGAAACTCTGACCCGTCTGATTGGTTCCTTACTTTCCGACTGCACCGACTGCACCGTCTAGATGCTTGCCGAACAGGGCCAGAAGTATTGGTAGAAGAGGGTCAATGAGGTTAGTAGGAATTTGTACTAAATTTTCGGAACTTGATAGCGATGTGACTGAAAATGACGTGCGGCCTTGTTCAAAGATTTGTTTCGGACGTCTCTCGTTTTCCTGTGAGGTTAGGCTAGGTTAAATTCAATTATATTATGCAATTATTTGTTCTCATTGCAAATCTAACCTAACCTAACCACCTAGATTAGGTTAGGTTAGGTTAGGTTAGGTTAGGTTAGGTTAGGTTAGGTTAAGTCAGGTTAGGTTAGGTCAGGTTAGGTTAGGTCAGGCTAGGTTAGGTTAGGTTAGGCTAAGTTAAGTTAGGATGGGTTGGATTGGGCTGGGTTGGGTTGGGTTTGTTTAGCACGGTGTTTTCGCACCACAGTGGTAAGCTTCCTGCCGTCATTGGCATGAAGCTTACCACTGTGCACAACTTGTAGTAATATTTTTTAGACCGCTCAAGGTCAAGTTGAGGATCATAGTGCACTTGAGATGACCGGAACAGATATAACTCATGAGCGATAGTATGCACACTACCAAATTGTCACTTGCAGAATAGGTGACCACCGTGTACAACTTTCAGTTGCATACCTCATTAGGTACAGGTGAATTACAAAGGTTAGAAGGCATTCAAAACTACGGTAACGATTGTGCCTCCTGACCTATGGGCCGATGCACACAAAATGGTATTGACGGACTGCACCTGGCGGTGTGCATCTCATCATCGCACATTGCGGCAGGTCAAGATCAATTATGAAGGACAAAAATGTCCTAGAATGACAAACAGTTATAGCTTACCAGCTAAGGTATATCAATCCTTTTAGTAGTCATTGTCAGGAACCTGAACACTGAGCAAAACTTTTAGTCATATTTCATAGCTCTCAAGTTGAGGTCATAGTGCAATTGAAATGACCAAACAGCTCTAGCTCATGAGGAGTAGTATGCACACTTCGAAATTATTACTTTTAGTTTATGCCATCACCGTGCAGAACTTTCAGTTGCGGACTTCATTAGGTAAAGGTCAAGTACAAAGGTCAGAGTGCATTAAAACAGCGGGAACGATAGCGCCTCCTGACACATGGGGCCGATGTGCACAGGCACGGTATTGACGGACAACACCTGACAGTGTGCATCTTTTCATCGCAAATTGCGGCAGGTCAAGGTCAATCATGAAGGTTGAAAATGTCCCAGAATGATTGGAACAGTCAGCATTCATGTGCCTTAGCTCCCCACATAAGGCACATCAATCCTTGCACTCCTCATTGTAAGGGAGCCGCCCACTGGGCGCAACTTTTCGTCATATTTTTACACTGCTCAAGGTCAAGTTGACGGTCATAGTGCACTTAAAATGACTCGGACAGCTCTAGCTCATGAGCGAAAGTATGTACACTATCGAATTGTTTCTTGCAAAATAGGCGATCAGCGTACACAACTTTCAGTCGCATTCTTCATTAGGTCAAGGTCGGTATGAAAGGTCTTAATGCACTTAAAACTATGGAAACGGTGGTGCCTCCTGACATATGAGACCGATGCACACAAAAATGGTATTGACGGACAGCACATGACGGTGTGCATCCCTCCATCGCACATTGGGGCAGGTCAAGGTCAATTATGAAGGTAAAAGATGTTCTAGAATCATGGTGACAATCATAGTTCACCACGTAAGGCATAACAATACTACTAGTAGTCATTGTCAGGAAGCTGACCACTCAGCGCAACTTTTAGTAATATTTTTAGACCGCTCAATGCAGGTTTGAAGGCCATAGTGCATTTGAAATGAGAAGCTTTATCATCAGCTTTATCTCGTTGTGTTCATCCTCTACTCGAATATGGCAGTGAATCAATCACGCGCATGCAGGAAGTCAAAGATGACGGCGTTGCCAGTTGCTGACGGACGACAGCACGAAGCGTCTGAAATATCAGATAAAAAATTAATACGGGGAATATTTCGAACCAGTTCTATGGCCATTATACAACTCCTGCAATCCACCATGCATTTTGTAGGATGTACTCCGATTCGAGAGGAAATGTACGCATGGTAGATGCACGTAAACACATGTGCGTATGCGTAAAAGTATGTACGGAAGATGCACGTACACACAGCTGGAGGTAAATGTAAAAGGTGCGACAGACGTAAATAAGGTAAATATGTGCAACACAAAATACCAATGTAATAAATGCACTGAAGCAACAAGCCCCAATGTACTTCATATGATGTATAGGAAAAACCCACGCCCGAAAACAATATTTGAAGACCACACCCATGATATATATTTTTTCATCCATGTTTCCCAATCGTTGAGCAGCAGTCAGATGTCGACTTTTCCCACCATATGACACCTTTGACGCCCGCTTACAACACTGCACCACGGGGAGAGCTATTCACCATCCGGTCAGTGGCCGTGGTGTGGAGACGTCACGTGGTGCCACCGGCCCCCCTACGTCATTTCCGCCCTCCCGCCGCACGTGTGTCGGCTCCAGTGCTGGTTGTCATGCCAACGAGTGTGACCAGCTACCGCGCCGTCAGACCACGTCAAGATCAAACAGCGAACCTTAGCTGCATACGACTGCGACTGCCAACCATAGGCGTAGTTTTATGAGAACTATGGGGGAGATGGAAAATGATGCAGGGTTGACGTAGGCGTGAGATAGGCCTGGTTAATACGCGCGCCGGAGGCATAATCCGCCCTCTTCTGCTTTCTCGGCGTTATATCATTTTGTAATGCAATCTTGTTACTGTGTTAAAAATCGATGAGCGCATCCTTTGGACAAAATAGAAATCCGTTAGCAAATACAGGGACTGCGGTGATGACCTAATCGACCGACCGGGCGGCGGCTACTGCGCGTTCAAGGTCACCAACGCTTCTTCGGTGGGGTAACGACGGCGCTGTGTGGCGGCCGAACTCGACCTCTTAACCTCGAAGGCGTTAATCTAGGGTCATTAAATTTGTACTGAAGTGAGCTCACGACATCTGTAATCTATTCTCCAAACTTTGTGCATATCCGAAGCCAGCTTCAGAAGTTCTGAAATCTTAAGATCAGGGCAAGTAGTCAGAACCACTCCCTCGTATGCGCGGTATGTGAGAGGCCCTCCGAAGAGCGTGTTATTCGACCCTGTCCTCAATTATGTTTGCATGCGAGATTTAGGTTGCTAAATCTGCTGAGAGGACGAATTTGCAATTGAAGTGCAATTGAAGTGATGCTTTTAAGATCAATATACAACTATACGTCTAGAACACCAAATTATCATTTAAGGGGTAGGAAATTGTCCGACTGAATTGAAAGCCTGACAAAAGAACAGCGAATGCTATTTTCGTAACGTTCCGTTCTAACTGTGCGCAAGAGTTCACTAGCCACGTCTCGTTCGTTGATCATATATCAACAATCAAAATTACTGGACAATCTACGAGCCCTTCCACACACATGCGTGATGGCAAACTATTAATACATTCTTAATATTAACATGCGCCCTGGGGGGGGGGGGGGCGAAATCCGCTCACCCCCCGGGTTTTTCGTACACAACGTCAGATATTACCGGCCGATATGCGCCATTGTTTGTGTACCTGCTTAGAAATGAATGGCGCGTTGTTTAAAGCATAGGCGTAGGAACCGGTGGGGCCGCTGGGGCCATGGCCCCACCACTTTTTGACCTGGTGGGGCCAGCAATGTTAACTGGCCCCACCACTTTTTGAGCAATAACTACCAAAGATAAATAAGAAAACAACGTATTAGAACCATGAGAGAAACCATTAAAACAATCATATTGATGACTGGTACACATGGCGTGCCTTTTATTTACAGACCGGGGCTGCGGAGTCGGAGTCGACAAAATTATGCCGACTCCGACTCCGCCTGACACGGGCTGGTGACATTAGCTTGCTAACCAATGTTCGCCGTTTTCCGGTGCAAACCTATGCTAATTCGAGGGTACTAGCAACATCTCCAGAAACGGAGGATCAACCGTTGCTATAAGCACGTTTTCCCGCGTCTTCCTGCGCGAGAAAAAGCCGGCAGAGCATTTATCCGTCGCCGGCATTGCATTCAATTATTGATGCAGAAAATTAAGTTCGGTCTGTTATATTTATGAGTTTGTGATACTGGCTTTTACTGGCCAAGTCGAAGTCGATCCCGGAGGTCGGAGTCGACTCCGGGGGGTCGGAGTCGGAGTCACCCAGGAACCCATCGACTCCGCAGCCCTGTTACAGACTAGCAGTTTAGTCACTTACGTCTATTGCTAGCTTGATTTGGCGCACAAGAGACATTTCTGACAACTAGCCCAAACCCGATTTATAAATGTGTATGAAGGCACCTTGGCCCAAGCCGCCCGCCCCAAACTGATGCTGGATGCAGGTTTCTTGACTCAATAGTGGAAGCAACACTGGCGGATCCAGGGGGCATTAGGGGCAAATGCCCCCCAAAACCAAAATGGCCGATATTTCGTAGAAACCATGTTTTTCGCGATTTTTTCCGGCAATGCCCCCCCCCCCTCCCCCAAACCGATAAAAATATCCGTCCTGGATCCGCCAGTGGGAAACAACTGGTAATTAATGTATGCATGGCTATTTGAAGTTGTCAATGATAAGATAATATGAATGCTAATTCTAACGATGACCCTTGATACCATATTTGCCATTTGTCATGAAAGATCAGTGCTGGGCACGCGATCGAAAATAGGTGGTCCGCGATTGGTATTCCGCTGTCGAAAATTTGGCGTTCCGCGATCGCAGAATATTGATTTAATTTTCAATTAAAATTCCGCGATCGTTAATTCCGCCATCGGTAATCGCTAGCGAAGTTTTTCAGCACCCAAAAGCACCCCAGCGAAGTTTTACCGCTTATTCGCGCATTTCTTCAAAGAAATGAAGTCAATAAGCGGTAAAGCGGTAGCGCGGGACAATTTTTGTCTTCTAGCTGTACACTTTGGATCGCGGACTAAAAATCGCGGAATTTAAGGAGGAAAAAATCCGCGATCGCGATCGCGGAATTTATTCAAAATTAATAAATTTCTGCGATCGATTTTTGGTAGTCTGCGATCGCGGAATCGCGAAGTATAATTCCGCGATGCCCAGCACTGTGAAAGAGTATCTTTTACCTTGCCTCGCGTTTCAGGCCGGGAGAAGACATGGTTATTGTCATGATTGGGACGAGTGGTGGGGTCACGACCCATCTGCCACTTACTCCCTTGGTGACCATGGGCGTAGCAATGTGCCGAAAAGTGGGGGGAGGGCGAAGAAAACTTTGGTCCAGTATTATATAAATAAATAAAAATCCACATCATCCTGATAAAATTTATCAACGGATTTGGGCTGCTTATGATTTGGTCTTTCTCCTCAGATATAAAACTTCTATGTAGCAAAATATTTGGCAAAATTAAGGAATTGTTTCGACTGAAAAGTGGGGAACATGGCCCCCTGCCCCCCCCCATGTTCCTACGCCTATGCCATGGTCTGTGTGAATGAGGATTGTTCATATTTGTACTATTGTGATCTTAGCAATAAATACGTCTAGTTGCAGATCCAGGAAATGTGAATTGGGACCTTAGATATTCCTCAGACATGTGCACCAATGTGCCACTGCCTACTTTCCACTTTTAACTTTGGTCTATAGAATGGCACATGCTAGACCACCAGACATCTTTTGTTGGTGAAGTAGAAAAGTTCTGCTTTATCAACAATCTATGGATAAATATGGACCCTGTTCTAAACTTGATAAATGATGAGTTTACCAATAGGTGTATCTAACTAACATCCTTCTTCCAATGCCATGAGAGGATGAACTTCCTCGGACATGAGGGGCCACCTCTGACAAATCGGTGACAAAGTTGTTATGTCCTGGTGCTGGTATGCATTTTGTACTCATTTGGGTGATGATTCCTTTCACAACACCTACATTCCACAACTTTTGTGTGTAATGCGGGTTCCATATTTGAGGCAAGTTCACGTTGCTTTTCACCGAATTTCAGTCGTTTCATTAAAAAAAAACACACACATGTCAATTTTAACCGGGGAGGTCATGTCATCTCTCTTGAAACCTGAAATCCCATCAGCTACGTAATACTTAGCTGGAAATCGCATCTACCATCCCCCTCCCACATGGTATGAAAAAAACGAAAAAAAACTCTAGCCGGAAGGGTAATTTCCGGCTACCGGAAGGCAAAATTTCGGCTACCAGAAGGTGTTTTACACTCACACGGCCTAACCGGAAGGCGATAATAACAAACAAAAAACCGCACATAACGATATATGTGCGGCCCCAGTCACTAGTTTGGCTTTTTCTCCTACCGCGCCCTCCCCCGGTTGACGACACTCGTCCGGGCAATTTGCCCCTCTTGGGCAAAATCCGTGGCGTCGCCAATGTACCAGTCACCACTTTCCTAACACATGAGGGACCATCAAGCAATTTGACTAATCTAGCTTCAGATATTTGTTTTATACATACAGTTTTACTCACCATTGAGCAACTGTTTACCCCACCCAATGCCATTTTTATTTGTGTTGTATAAATGTAATAATAACATAAGGTGGCGGATGCTGGCAGATATCCTAAGGGTTCCTCTTCATTTCCAGAAATCGTGTTTTACAAACAAAAACAAAAAAACTATTCCATGACCAACTGCTTCACCATCCTGTACCTCTGGTTGTGCTAGAGGCTCTGAAGATGGACATACGAAGTTTCTTCGCGAAAAAGGTAAGTAAGGGTGGATGTAATCATGCATCAACAAACAGTTGATCGCGCTACTTACCTATGCAGCTAAATGAAAAACTACGTTTTTCCATTAGGCACTTTATGCCATGCCAACATTCACTCTTCACTGTTGCTATGCTGAACGATATGCCTGTATATACCTGTAGCGATGTATGTGTATACAGATATACCTGTTACCTGTTTCGTCACATCGAATAATACTAATAATAATAGCAATAATAATAGTTAGCATAATTTCTCCAAATTCATAATTAGTGGCATCGTAGACTGAATTAAAATTAGGACATCACCACTATGTGAACATGTTGGTTGGAGCGCTTTCGATCCGTATTACGAATCGTCATCGGCAACACTCGGTACGGATTCACCCAGTGGTGATGTCCTAATTTTTATTGAATTATCATAATATTGTCAACTGCAGTTGCTTCATAGAAGTCCCTTCATTGATGGATATTTATCACATGCTGCTATTCACAGTCCACCCTGGATAATCCATCCGCTCCTGCGCCTACACCTGCACCGTCTGCTCCTGCGTGTTTGCCTACGCCAACGCATCCTGTGCCAGAACCCACGTCTCCTTCTGCGCCAGCATCCGCTTTTTCAAGCAGCCCCTCTGACCTGCATACTGATGCTGAGGGAAAGATAGAGCTTGTCTTCGGCAAATCGGCAAACAGTGGGATATCGCCGGCAACTGCAGGTAATGTGAACAACTCCTTGCCGGTTTCATATGCATACCTACTTTTAATTTCTGTTTTGGTGACTTAACCCTATTACTGGCGGGCCTTACGAGGTTCAGTTTCTGGCGGGGGCCTATTCGGCCCCCTAAGATCTGGCGATCTATGCTTCCTAGCGGAAATCCGAAAATGGCGTTGGATAGCTCGTACCGTGAACTCTAGAAAGTATTTCGGTAATTTTGTACCTCAGGTCAATGGTTTGACCTCCAGAGGTCATCGACCATATAGAGGTTACGCAAAGTTTTTCGCCAATAACTTTTCACCTAATTCAGATAGAGACTTGAACTCAACGTCATCGTGTTCGCCTTGTTAAGAAGGTTCGAATGATATATAGTCTACCCTAGTCAGGTCAATTTTGACTGTTGAGCTTAGGTCACGTGACCTACGATGACCTAAAGTCACCGAAAGGGGTCAAGCTGCATACCATATGAAAGCTGGTGATAAAACAAACACAATGGCGTTGAGTTTGACGCTCTAGCTCAATGTGGCGGAGAGCAGTGGTCCAAAAACGGTTTTTGAGCCCTGGTGACCTCGGATGACCTCAGAAAGGGAAACCGTCAAATTTCACCCCGGGAATCTGTGAAAAGGTGGGAGTGAAGATGATTCTGAAAGTTGTGAGCCGTTTTGATCATATTTGTGGCTTTGGCAGTGTCATTTTTATTTTTCCCATGTTATTCCAATTGGAGAGGTCACCTCGTCACCTGACGTCAGGTCAACGCTAGAGAAAAAACCTAACTATATGTTATACATCTCTATAGGGCCATGAAGTGTGGTAATTTTTAAATTGACCGGTGTAAAAGTGTGGGTGCGATGGGGCTCCAAAGTTGAAATGAGGTGACCTCAGTTGGCCTGATCTGGTGACCTGACCTGACGTGACCCGGGGTTAAAAATTTGACACAACCTGTCAAAAGGACAAATAAAGAAAGTCAGAAGGTTTCAGGTCTTTATCGCCAGCCGTTCCTGAGAAACTAGCAAAAAACCTGAGGGAGGCCTTAAAGGCCCCCCGCACGCAGTAATAGGCTTAATGTGTTTCTGAATTCCATTACACCGAATGTAAATGTCTAATGTGCTATATCATCCAAAGTGAGGCAATTAATTAATTTGGTCAAATCCGATATTGCTTATTTTACTGCACATACCCCACTTATATGTTATTCGTACCAAGTACCAACACAAATGTCACACATTGCGATGAAGAGAGGTCTGTAGTAGTGTACATTTATCGTTCCTTAGGGGTTTAAACGTACATAAATGAAATAATTGGGTTTGCAGCTGATTGACTTGTGTAAGATCCTAGAAATGACATTAAGTTCATAACCTATCCTGCTTAAAGTTATCTAATCAGCCAGTGAAGCAAAGAAGCAATGGCCTTATAATGGAAGTAGTGTATCTGCACAGGTGGTATAGCTAACTGATTTTTGGTTGTGTTGAAGACGTGAGGTCAATACAGGGGCGCAGCCAGGGGGAGGGGGCAATTGCCCCCCCCCCCCCGTTACGACCGATGTTTTTCTCTTTTTTTGACCATTGGAACTGCCCATCAGCAACAGTCTACCCCTCCATTTAGCATTACCTTGCTCCCCCCCTTAGGACAGTCCTGGCTGCGCCCCTGGGTCAATATCTCCATGAACATGAGAAGCATTACTTGTGGCACCTTTTTTATAAATGAAGGTAATTCACACCTGCAAAGTGGTGCAATAAGACAGCTGTTTCAAACAATATAAATGACTTGCAGGCAAAACAATCGACAGAACAACCCAGTGAAAAACATGTTGTGCATAAAAATATAATTGCTGTTGTTACCATCACACAGTCAATGATCACAGCTGCTGGAATACCAAGACTCGCAATTTTTTTGTGAAAATAACGAGATAAATAATTGGTAATTAGTCGTATTTCCTGTTTTCAGTTCCACCATGCTCATCGCCTTGCTGTTCCACGGTCCATCCCCACCAACCGACCGACACTGCCACGCTCTCAGACTGCGCGTGATCAGGGCGGACGAACGCGATCATTTTGTCCCGAATGGTACAATAATTATGCGTGGCTAGGCCTCTGCTTAGAGTCTGGAAAGGTTTTCTGTCATGTATGCCGGAGGCAGCACAAGCTCGGAAAGCTAACGATGAGCAAAAACAAAGAGGCTGCGTATGTGGAAGATGGCTTCAACAATTGGAAGAAGGCGCAAGAGAGTTTCAAAACACATGAAAACTCAATGTGTCACCATGAGGCATGCACGAAAGAACTGAAAGAGAAACAGCAGACCATCTCTGCGCTTCTGTCTCAGCAGACCAGCGAGGAGCAGTCCCGGCGCAGAAAATGCCTGAAAAAGGTCATCGAGACTCTGGTATACTTGTTGCGACAAAACATTCCCATAAGGGGAAACACGAAATGGACGGGAACCTCAGCCAACTCCTCCTCATCAGAAAGAAGGACGTGCCAGAGCTCAACAACTGGAATCACTACCTGTCTCCCGTGATCCAGAACGAGCTGATTCGTTCGATCGGCACGACACTTCTGCGCAACATGGTGAAAGACATCCGAGAGGCAAAGTTCTTTGCTATTCTAGCAGACGAGGCCACTGACTTGTCACTCAAACAGCAGGTCAGCCTCTCCATACGTTGGGTGGACGCCAATCTGCAGATCAACGAGGATCCCGTGGAACTGATTCACACCGAGGTAACCACCGGTGAAGTACTTGCGGACACGCTTAAGGACGCACTGGTGCGTATGGAGCTGCCGCTGAGTCGCTGTCGCGGACAAGCCTACGATGGGGCTGCAAATATGCAGGGGCGAGTGAAAGGAGTGGCGGCGAGGATCAGCGAAGAGTGTCCATCAGCCCTGCATGTCCATTGTCTGGCACACTGTACAAATCTGGCGTTGCAGGAAGCAGCCAGGAAAAACAAGATGATTCGAAATGCCCTGGATATTACCAACGAGCTGACATCCTTTGTCAGAAACTCGCCGAAGACGGCCGCAGCACTCCGACGCGTGACGCTGTCCGCAGAGTCAGCTGGCGGCACTCTGCGGCCGTTGTGCCCCACGCGATGGACCTGCCGTACCGCGTCGCTGCGAAGCGTAGTGGATAACTACGAGCACGTGATGAGCACCCTGGAGGAAGTCAGTGCTGAGGCAAGTGACGATCATGGTCGAAAAGCAGGAGGAATGCTGGCGCTCATGGAGCAGTTCGATACGTTTATCGGGCTGCTCATTGCGATCGAGGTATTCTCTCTAGCAGAGGACCTGTCGCGTGGCCTCCAATCAGCGACAGCGACAGTGGGAAACACACAGGGAGGCGGTGAAACGTGTGTGCGAGCGCTATGAGGGGATGCGCTCAACTGAGTCTTTCGACAGGATGTTCGAGAGAGCTGAATGGTTGGCAGCGGCAGCAGGTGTGGATGGTCCCAAACTGCCTCGAAAGCGGAAAGTTCCCATGCGACTGGACGGCGGTGGACAGTACCACGACTCCACCGTGAAAGACCTACATGGACGCCAATTCTTCGAGATATTGGACACACTGACCACTCAGCTCAAGGAAAGGTTCCTGCAACCGACGTTCCAGAAAGTGCGCGAGGTGGAGCGACTGTTGGAGGATGCGAGTGCGGGAAGGCACTTCACCGTCCCCGTCGCCGTAAAGGATCTGTATGGCGGCGATCTGGACCTTGCACGATTGGAAGTGCAGCTGCAAATGCTACCTGATGTGGTTGGAGACGGAGGAAAGAGCGTGCACCAAGTGATTCAGGCTCTCGTGGGGGCAAAGCAGTCGGGTGGTACAGTGTTCAGTAACATGATGAGCGAAGTGCTGACGCTGGTAAGGCTGTACCTTACTGTACCAGTAACAACGGCCACGACAGAGCGCTCTTTCTCCTGTCTCCGACGCATCAAGTCGTATCTCCGCTCTACCATGGGTCAGGCCCGACTTAACGCTGCGATGGTGTGCACTGTGCACCGTCAGCGCGTCGACGAGCTGGATGTGGATGCCATTGCCTCGGAGTTCTCCGCAGCAAATGATCGGCGTCGCTCGTTCTTCGGCGTGTAATCCAGGTTGGACATCACTGTGGCACTCTGTCTGCGAGATATACCCTGCGACTATTCCGAAATGCTAAGCAATGCTTGCTAAACCAGGTACGGAGTGTATGTTGTGCTAGGATGGAGCTTAAGTCCTGTACTGCTTGTTTCCGTGGTCGTGGCTCGTTTATTCGTAAAATCCCTGGTGCCCCGGCACTCAATCTTCGTGTTTGGGGCCTCGAATCGCCAGGGATAGATACTCTTTAGTTGCGATGGAAATATCAATCTTAATGAAAATGGCATGATTGACAACTAAAAAAGTCATGCCTGTAATTTTGAAAGGAAATTGGGATGAAGTAATAAATGTGTAATGGTACTGCTCCATTTGATTTTGTGGTTAAAGCCAGAGACGGAGTTATTAAGGTGAAGGTACAGGGGTAAAAAATAAGGTGGTCGCCGACCACACTTCCTCGGTGGTCTCCCTACATGGGGTATTGAACGTTGGAGATATTGATTTTGGGACTCCGGACATCGGTTATATTTTGGTTAATCCTCGGCAAATAAAACGGTACATCGCATAGCATTTCCTCGCTTCCTTCGTATATTATAGATAGTCGACTATTTACTTACATTCTATTTACCTGCAGGGCTCCTAAGGATAAGGTGCATGTTCCTAATAATTATACCTATGCAAATGTATCCGTTTTTGCATAGGCGCAGGAACCGGTGGGGCCACTGGGGTCATGGCCCCACCACTTTTCATTCTAAATAATTCCTAAATTTGCCAAATAAATTAATATTTGGAAGTTTTATATCTGGAGAGGAAGACCAAAGCACAAGGAGCTCAAATCCGTTGTGAAATTTTATCAAGAGGGTCTGGATTTGTGATAATATGGGGCCAAAGTTTTCTTGGCCCCACCACTTTTCCGCGAACATGCGTTTTTGCCACATGAGACTGGCCCCACCACTTTTCAAAACGTTCCTACGCCCATGGTTTAAAGTAAGACAAACGAGAATCGGCCGATTTTTTTTTCAAGCTAGGGGCCGTTAAAGTAAAAAAAACTATTAGCGTCGGGCCACAAACATCGGCGCTAATGCGCTTCCCGTATATTGGCAAAGGGAAGTGTTTTTGACAACACTAGCGACTTGTTTGATGTATATTGTTCTGCTGCATTGTCTCAGTCATGTTAGGTCCCCGAGGTCCAGTCAGATGAAATTCATGACAGGTTAACCGGCGCCGTCTTTCCTGTCAAATCCTCCCACACCGTCTCGGGGGGGGCGGTTGAAGACCCTAAAATCCAAACTAAGCATCGCACGAAAGCGAAAGAGGTGTCATTGGAAAGCGCTCGATGAGTAGGGTCCGGGTCCACACCCCACCAAAGAATTTCCCCAAAAGTGACGTCACCAGGGGGATAGATTTTCACGACTTTTCACGACTTGCATCATGTTTTTTACTCTGGGGAGTTCATTTTGGGGGATATATGAAAAAACAAAAGTTATTTGGAATTAGAAAAGGACAGCGATATCGACCAGGGCTAAACAATTTTTTGGCCCCCCAAAATACAATTGTTATTCTTTGGCATTTGAAAATTTTGAGTTTTCAAGTTTTCTTTCATTTTCCTTCTCCAATGGGTAGAGTAGACCGAGAAATGTTGTTGGAAGTCAACTTTCGCTAATAAAAAATGCTTACTTTAGCCAGAATCCTGTGTTTGAACTGCAATATGGCAAATACGCAAAATTTATATGTAGCCAAAAACGAAAAAAAAGAAAAATTCAACTCCCACGTTTTGTTGCATCTGTAAAGATAAGCAAACGCTGAAAGTTTCATTAATATATCTGTATCCGTTAAAGCGTGACGACTGGTTGAACCTTTTTGGAGGTGACCTCACTTGACCTTGATAACTCGATGGCCCTAGATGACCTGACCTAAACATTTTGAATCAGCATGTCAAATTGATGTGGGGAAAGGTATGCCAAATTTGGGCGCTGCCGCGCGCCGTTCGTCCGCTATCCGCGAAAAACCTGGGGGGGGGGGTTGAAGACCCCCCGAGACGGGACGGGTTAATGGAACCAAACTTGGTCAACTGGAATGTTGTCATAAGTGCAAATGACTGTCATGGGCTTGATGTCCCTTTGCATGTTACTCCCAACACATCCTGAAAAGTAATGTTTGTCATTGTGTACCTAAGCGTTTCCATACTTTGTTCGTATGCTTCACTCCTTTCTTTGCGAAGACGATTGCGCCGAGCCGCCCAACGGAGCAATCGGGCGGGAGACCCGGTTCCGGTAACTGGAGCAGGCAATTACCTGATAAAATGCTGCTATGTGACCTGAGGTCAAATTCCTGGTCTAGCGTCTGCATTACACAATTAATAATGTCTAAAACATTATTGGCACCCATTTTGGAGCGTTCAAACACAATCACAGCGATTCATAACAATGACAAACCAATCCATGCAAAACGAGAAAATTTTGATATTTTGACCTCATTTGACTTTGAATATATATACCTAAGGTCATGAAATTTGCACACAATAGAGGTCACTACCGTACCCATCCACTTGCTCCAACTTTAATAGGAGCCGAGATCTTAGGGTGGGTGGGGGCGGGAACCACCCCCTCCAGTGCATGTAATTTTTAGAGACCCTCCGGGGCGCATGTTAACCCGCGCCGTCCTTCCGGTCAAATCCTCCCACCCCGTCTCGGGGGGTAGAAGACCCCCCTCTAAAATCCAAACTAAGCATCGCACGAAAACGAAAGAGATGGCATCGGAAAGCGTTCGACGAGTAGGGTCCGAATCCACCCTCCAAAACATATTCCCCCAAAAGTGACGTCACCAGGGGGGCTATATTTTCACGACTTTTCACGACTTACATTATGTTTTCGACTCTGGGGAGTTCATTTCGGGGATGTATGAAGAGACAAATGTACTTAGAATAAGAATAGGACAGCGAAATCGACCAGGGCAATAATTTTTTTAGCCCGCCAAAAATAATTTTGTTTTTTTATTGAAAAATTTTCAGTTTTCAGGTTTTCTTTAATTTTCCTTTTCCAATGGGTAGAGCAGACCGAGAAACGTTGTTGGAAGTCAACTTGCCCTAATAAAAAATGCTTACTTTAGCCAGAATCCTCTATTTGAACTGCAATTTGGCAAATACGCAAAATTTATATGTAGTGAAAAAACGAAAACAAGGAAAAATTCAACTCGTACGTTTTGTTGCATCCGTAAAGATAAGCAAACGATGAAAGTGTTATTAAAATATGTCTATCCGTTAAAGCGTGACGACTGCTTGAACGTCTTTGGAGGTGACCTCACTTGACGTTGACTAACTCGTTGACCCTAGATGACCTGCCCTAAAAATTTTGAATCAGCATGCTAAATTGATGTGGGAAAAGGTATGCCAAATTTGGTCGCGCTGCCGCCCGCCGTTCGTCCGCTATCCGCGAAAATCCTGAGGGGCGGTTGAAGACCCCCGAGACGGGACGGGTTAATATGTGAGGGCAAGACACATAAATACGCCCAGATTGGGAACCAGGGCTCCAGTCGTGCCAACATGCATTACACAGACGGGGACAGTGGAGCGGACTGCTTTCGGGTATACAATATAAAATGCTAATTTAGTACATCAATCTTTTATGCGATTTGTGGCCATCTTTGCGTGCTCTTTCTTGATGGTGAAAATATTGACAATATTTAATCCTTATCAATTGCAACTGCCAGTTAAATCTACATAACGCATCGTTTTCACGTTAGTTCATCTAATATCAATGTCATTGCGTGAGACGAAATGTACGACCCTCAATATATCAGGAGGTGCCGAGTTTACATAAAAAATAGCGTTAGGGATTATGCTATACTGGAGTAATATAGCATAATCCCTAACGCTACTTTTGATGCAGACTCAGCACCTCTTGGTATATTGAGGGTCGTACATTTCGTCTCACGCAATGTCTAAAAATCAGGAGCACTTAAGAGCCATTCTTCGTTGTATTAAATAATATCACTATCATCTGAAAAGAGGCCGAGTTCCAGATATCCTCAAAATTCAAGCATGAAAGACTGAGTGGATCACTATATATTTTCACTATTACTGAGTGGCATTTGTATCACTGCGTTCGCTCGCAACGCTCACTCACACATGAGCAGCCAGTGTAAGCACATAAGGTGCACGCTGCTGGAGAAACGTCTATGGGAGAATACGTGCTAAGAATCACGATTACTAGCAATCCAAATCAAATCCCGTCCCGGTAGCTCAGCTGGTTAGAGCGCTGGTCTGCACTGGTCTCCCCTGTCCTGGCAACACAGGGTTCACGTCGCTTCACGCGCGTGCATTTAGCGAGCTAAGCGGCCGGGAGTGTCAGTTAGCAGCTGGCCCGATAAGGCCGGGGACGAGCTACCGGCCGTGTCGGTGCATTGACGGCACGTTAAACCTTCGGCCAAAGTTCTGCCGTTGAACTAGAATTCTTGGATCCGGTTGTGAGGCCAGGGTTCGCGCAACACGCTCTGCTTAACAATAGGGCCCTGGTTTATAAAGCCACCCCAGCAAGAACTCGGATTATTTTTTCTTTTGAAGTCAGGCCACTTCTGGCCTTCACATTCTAGTGACTTGTCATGCAAATATGAAGGTGTTGAAAATATGAAAGTGGTTGCTCGAAAATGTCCTGATGAAGAAAATAATACAACGCATGTGCCTATAATAATTCAATGGCACATAACACACGACCCAGCAGCATTTAGGAACGCGACCCTCATTTGTCATCTGCAGCGGTATTCCACCAACAGCCAGGCTGGAACCACAAGATGCACAAATGCATGTGTGCGATCATGTCACACCCCATTAACTGATCACATTACATCACTGCAACCTCAATCCCGTTACCAGCACAAGTGCCCTACTAGTTAGGGTATGCACGGGGTGGAAGAAAACAGCCATCGGAGAAATATAAAATGTATCTCGATCCATATCTCTGAGCGTTTCTAAACTCAAGCAGCAGTATAGATGTTGTGGATATGAAACCGGGCCTCTCGTCACCAACGTCCAGTTGGTGACGAGAGGCCTCGTCGATCAAGTCTCGTCGTCTGGGGCGTGACATGATCACACACATGCTGCTGCTGCATTATCCTAGCTGTATTATTACAGACGCACACTTGCACACTTGCTGCTGTTTATCAATATTAAAGTCGTACTGAGGGTGTGAAACTAAACAACTACCTAGGAATAGAAGCCGGTACGCATATGGCAGGAGGAAAAACAACGCTGGGAACAAAGCCTGGCCACATGCGAGCAAGTGTGCTTTCTGCGAATGAGAATGCCGGAATAACAGCAGGTAAGTACAGTGTAAGACATCATAATTTGTCACATACTAAGTGCACTGAATGTGCAGTATTTCGTCACTGTGTCATTTTGGTGTCATCTGTAGGTTTTTAAACAAGTATTTACTTCTGGTGTCTCTCCGTTTTATATGTCTTATTTGTCTTATATGGTAAAATACGTATACGTCTCCACTCCCCAAGTATTTACGTGCGTGTGAAATAGGCAAAGTAGTCGTTATAATGCAAGTCATGGATAATATAAAAGAAGTTTTCTTATCACAGATGTAAGCATAAAAATATCAGAAAAAATATTCCACATTATGGAGATTGGGCATCGGATGCTGGATCATACAACATGTTGTAGCCCCGCGGAAGGGACGAGGATGTACAAAAAACATGAGTCCACATTTTAACTTCAAGAACTCAACAAACCTAAGCATTTTAACGCCTGCAGTGCTGCGGACCTCCCAGCACCGAGGATTTCTGCCATGGGCGGATTTAGGAATTGTCATGCTGACGCTTGTTTGATGGGGCGCCATTTCATCGGAGGGGCGCCACTGCGAAAGTACTTGGGGCAGGGGCGGATACAGGGCGGGGTGGCACTGAAGGCCCCATGAATATACCCCATGAATATTGGCGTCCTTGCGGCCGGGAAAAGGCTCCACTCCAGGAAAGCTCAAGTTATTCCTCATGCAATTTGTAGTCAGAAGTGCCTCTCCCGGAGTAAAAGGCGTCCTTTCCGTGTGCTCGAGTGCATCCCCCTTGAATTATTCAGCCAGAGGCGCTCCTTGGAAGAAAAAGGCTCCCGTTCAGAATGTTTGAGTGAACTGGAATTTTTCAGTCAGGGACGCACTTTGAAAGGTAAACGCATCCCTCGGGGAATGCCTAAGTGCGCCACTCCTGGATTTTTCAGTTAGAAGCATTCCCACCCCAGATACAACAGAGACAGTGTATTTTTAGGTGCTAAAGGAGAGGGGCGCTCCCTGGCTGCGCCCCTGTCTAAATACCTGACAATTTTGACGTAGTCGATACACCACGGATGTGGAGCGGAATCAGGAGTGATTTCACTCCACATCCGTGACGCCGGTCCAATCGTAAATCGTGGTGCCGTGACGCCGGTACCCATTCATCACATCGGCTCCAATGTCAAGGGTCCGTCCGCTCCACAGTGCTGGTTGTCATGGCAACGAGTACGAGCAACTGCCGTGTCGTTGGACCAAGTCACAATCAAATGGCGAGCATCAACTACACAGAACTAGTTACTTGCTATTTTCTTGCTGTCAACTGGTGTCACTTGAACCGTAGCATTACCTTCATTCACATATTGCTACTTAGACTTCGGACTCTTAACCTGCGCCGTCTCCGCGATCAGATCTATACACCACTTCTCGGAGGGGGATGACAGCTTTTTCATATACATTTGATATCGGTATATTAGGGTACTTTTAGAATTTACAACGCTATTTTATAACCATGGATCACATGACTATACCAAGAGCATGCGTGGATAATGGGATTTAGGTGACGGCGAAATTTAATGCAAATCGTTGTGGTTTTCTGACCAAAAGCTTCCATTTATTTCCCTATTCTTGTGATCAACATATCACGTACTATGTTACGCGTGTCGCTACCCCCGATAAGAATTATCAACTGCGTACGCACTGTCCGGTTTCATGCCTAAATTTGCATCACTTTGATGCAAGACATTTGTTTGTCGAACTCGGAACGTACCAGCAGGTTTGCGACATGTTACTAGTTAATCCAGCAAATTTTAAAAGCAAAATGTGCTCTAGATGTTCATTTGAAAGTGCCAAAAATTTCACCTCATAATCCATGAACTATTTCTAACTGGGGCAACAAAACCTGAGAGGGCAACCCACTCCCCTCCCCCTCGGAAGCGACGTGAGGGTTAAGATGTGACCAAACGTTTTAAAAGTGTTTCATCAGTTTGATTTTCATCAGTTTTTTCTTCAGTTTTAAAACTGTCTTCATTAGTTTGTCATCAGTTTAAACAGGTTCGATTTGGTACAAGAGGTTCTCACTTAGTTTAAACAGGTTCGAGTGATAGATTACAGATTCGATGTAGCTGACATCCTGACTCGTGAACATGGCGTGAACAAAATACCAGGTAGTTCTATGGATGACAGTGTACACAATTTTGGAACGCTTGGTCGGATCTTAACCCGGAAGTCGCTTCAGAAGGGAAGGGGGGGGGGTGCACCCTCAGGTTTTGTTCTTCACTTCCTTCCTTTTTGTCATCAGCAACGCTCACTTAGTTGAAATAGGTTCGATGTGGTAGATTACAGATTTGACTTAGCCGACATCCTGACGCGTGTGCATGGCGTAAACAAAATACCAGGTAGCTCTACTAATGACAGTGTACACAATCTTAGAACGCCTGGTCGGATCTTAACCCCGAAATCTTTTCCGAGGGGAGGGGGAGTGGGTTTCCCTCTCAGGTTTTATTGCCACAGTTCTCAAAAGTTTATGGATAATGAGGTGAAATTTTTCGGTACCTTGAAATGAACATTCAAAACACATTTATCTAAAGCTGTTTTTGCTGGATTAACCAGTAACGCGACTGTTACGTTTCAAACCTGCTCGTACGTTCCGAGTTGGAAAAACCGCATGTGTCTTACATCAAACTGATGCAAATTAGGCATGAAATGGACCATTGCCACACAAATACGGTCTGGGTTCTTGCAGAGATAACTGGATTTATCTTTGGGAACTTGTCAGCTTCTTGACAATGACAATTACAAGAATTGATGTGCCTTAGCTCGGGAGCAAGGACTATCCCCATCATCCTAGGACACTTTTGACCTTCATGATTGACCTTGACCTGCTGGACCTTGCGACGAAAAGATGCACACTGCCAAATGCTGCCCGTCAATACTCTTTTGTGCGCATCGGTCCCATATGTCAGGCGGTGCAACCGTTCCCGTAGTTTTTAATGCATTCTGACCTTAGTAATTGACCATTGTCTAATAACGCATGCAACTGACAGTTGTGCACGCCGATCACCTATTCTGCCAGTGACAATTTGGTAGTGTGCATACTATCGCTCATGAGCTAGAGCTGTCCCGGTCATTTCAAGTGCACTGTGACCTTCAACTTAACCTCGAGCGGTGCAAAACTATGACTAAAAGTTGCGCACGGTGGTTAGCTCCCTGACAATGACGATTACAAGGATGCGTGTGCCTTAGCTGGAGAACTATGACTGTCCCCATCATTCTAGGACATTTTCAACCTTAATGATTGACCTTGACCTGCCGCAATGTGCGATGAAAAGATGCACACAGCCAGGTGCTGCCGTCAATACCGTTTTTGTGCGCATCGGTCACATATGTCAGGAGGTGCCACCGTTACCGTAGTTTTTAATGCATTCTGACCTTTGTAGTTAACCTTGACCTAGTGAAGTGTGCAACTGAAAGTTGTGCACGGTGATCACCTATTCTGCAAGTAACAATTTGGTGCTGAGCCTCCTATCGTTCATGAGCTAGAGCTGTCCCGGTCATTTCAATTGCACTATGCCCTTCAGCTTGACCTTGAGTGGTATAAAAATATGACTAAATGTTGCGCACAGTGGTCAGACTCGTGATGCCTAAGTGTACATACATTGGCTCATACGTACATTTGCTCTTGCATTCTTTTACGTTTACGTATTGTTGTGCTTAGGTATCTTTGCCTTTACGTACTTTTGCGCTTACGTACACTTGCGTATACGAATATTTGTGCATACGTACATTTGCGCATACGTACATTTGCGGTTACATACATTTAATCATGCGTACTTTTGCGATTACGTATATTTGCGCATACGTACTTTGGCGCTTGCGTACATTTGTGCATACGCACTTTTGCGCATACTTTCTTTTGCGCTCGCGCTTACGTACATTTGCGCATACGTACTCTTATGCATTTGTACATTTGCACTTACACACTTTTACGCATACGTATATTTGCGCATACGTACATTTGTCATATACACATTTGCGCTTACTTACAATTGCCATGCGTACATCTGCGCTTACGTACATCTATCAGACGTACATCTACCATACGTACATTTGTCCTTATGTACATTTGTCTCAGAATCAGTAAAGTGTTTGTATCAACTGATACACATATTGTGCTCTGGCGAACGGACAGGATATAACAACTAAAATTAGGAAGAAGCATGTGATAATTGTTTCGCCGTCCCACAATCCACTTGGGAATTACTTTTACTGGGACCCCATAGGTATTCATTTTTGAAAATTATCGGGAGGTGTGGGGAATGCTTGAAGGCAATGGGCAGGCCCAAATGGATAGGGTGATGGCATGTTTCATAGGGACCATGGGTGTAACCACGGGGAGGGGGGCTGGGGGACATATCCCAAACTCCTGAAAAGTGGCTATTTGTCCTCATTTTTTCGTGTCGCCCCAAGGCTCAGCTACCTGAATATCATCACCGCAAATGTCTACTTAATCATTTATAAAGTGAAAATTATATAAGAGAATCACCAAAAATTATAAAAGCCGACCTAGCCAATCAACGGGCCCTACGTCCTTATGTCCTTAAAAATATGTCCTAAATATGTCCTTAAAAATATCCGAATGGCAAATCAGCAAACGTCAAAAATTTCTACTTTCAGCCCATTCTTCAATGAAATGAACTTCGACCATTTTCTGTTTACGCTCACTAGTGGATCCAGGAAGGGGCCGTTCAGGCCATGGCCCCCCGAAGCGCTTAACAAGGGGGGCCTAGTATCATTTGGCTCCGCGAAACCAACAGAAGTGAACGAAATTAAAATGTAGTAACCTTTGCAGAAGTTAAAAAAGTACCGTCTGGATGAAAGAATCTTCAATTTTAATGGTATCTAAAAAGAATGTTTGGAAGCCAACATGGTAGCATAGTCGATTCTGACACACATCGAGGGTTTCATGCTGCTCAAGTTCTGCTTACAGCAAGAGTTGACAGTCGGATCCGTCAGTGTGTACACGTGCACGAACGTTCACGTGGTACAGGACGTTGAACGTGAACGTGAACGTTTTGGTAAACAAAAACAAATATCCGGTAACTTAGAAGCGGTGGAGTTAGGCTGGTTCCCCTACGCAGAAAATTATACTTTCATTAGTTATTTTTTTAAATAGGCCGCTTTGCCAAATAGTGGTCGAAATCCGGTGCATTTAACAAAAAATAGTGAGAGAATGGGCACCATGCGTTCGACCCTTCCCCTCATGCAATTCCTAGGTACGCTATTGGGGATGGGAAGAGGGAGGGGCTGACGCCGAAAACAGAAGTTTGCCCCCCACCAGAAAAACGGTGGGCTAGATCCGCCAGTGTTTTCGTTTTGGTGGAAAATACTCTGCTAGGCAACAAATTTGCATTATCCCAAGGTTTTATACGTCTTAGGCTGCATTCCCCTACTCGTATATTTATATATTTGAACAAATGCGATTCTGGGTGTCCTTAGGTATCTTAAAGACTACTGAGGGAAGTCATGGGAAGTCAGTCATAAAGACTACTCAGGGAAGAGACTACAGTCGTAAGCACGTACTTCAAGTTAACGTCGTAGACGTATTCGTATTCAGCGACGTGTTCGCCAGAGGCGTATTTGTATTGGCATCGGCATTCAGCGACGGGTTTATGATCGTTCGAAGAAATTACCACAAATGCTTCTGCTTGTACTGAACACGCTAGAAGGAACTATGTAAATATCACTTTACCACTTTAACCCGCCCCATCTCTCCTGTCAGATCCTGACACCCCGTTTTTTTTTGGGGGGGGGGGGGGGGTCGGTAGGGACCCCCTCTAATCTCCGAACTAAGCGTCGCACGAAAACGAAATAGGTGCCATCGGAAAACGCTCGACGAATAGGGTCAGATGCCACCACCAAAGAAATTCCACAAAATGTGACGCCTAGGTTTTCACAAATTACATCATGTTTGTGGCTCTGAGGAAGATTTGAGGGAGATTTGAAGAAACAAAATTATTTTGAATCAGGAAAGGGGAGCGAAATCTGCCAGGACCATACAACGTTTCTCCACCTAAAAATGAAAACTTTTCTTTCAAATTTCAAAATTTTGAGTTTTCAAATTTTCTTTAATTTTCCTTTTCTAATGTGTAGAACGGACCGAAAAATGTTGTTCGAAGTCAACTTGCTTCAACAAAAAATGCCAACTTTAGTCAGAATCTTCGATTTAACTCTAATGGGCAAATACACAAAAATGATATATAATCAAAAACGGAAATAACGAAACATTCTTCTGGTGCGTTTCGTTGCATCCATAAAGATTAGCAAACGCTGAAAGTTTCATTACAATATCTTTATCCATTAAAGCGTGACGACTGTTTGAAGCCTTTGGTGGTGACCTCACTTGACCTTGACTAACTCGTTGACCCTAGATGACCTGACATCGAAATTTTGACACTTAATACCAAATTGATGTGGAAAAATGTATGTCAAATTTCGTCGCTTCCGTGCGCCGTTCTTTCACTGTCCGCGGAGAACCTTCGGGGGGGGGTCGTCAATGACTCCCGAGACGGCGCGGGTTAACGGTCATGTTTCAACGCAAACCGGTTTCTTCAGTCCCCTCCAATTTTTTCTCGTTTTCACCCAAGCATGCCCAAATCTGGTGTAAAGCAATAGCCTGTGGTGAACCATCATGCAACATTTCAAATCGGTAGATGTCAAGGGCAAACATCTAGGTCAAAGGTTAACTTTACTTATTGGATGGCGATGTTGAAGTGATATTGACCGAACGCGAGGTTCGGTTGCTATCGCTTCAATTTCCATCAAATGGGCGTCATTTCAATCAATATGCCTTGGGGCGAATATGAAGAGGCTTCTGAGGAAAGGAGCTTCCATTTCAAACGGCTATCAGATAGTGATCCACTTATCAGACAAAGTAAATGTACAATCTGATATATATATATATATATATATATATATATATATATATATATATATAAAAGTTTGTAAAAAAAAATAAAAGCAAACTGATATTGTATATATATATATATATATATGTATATACTGTAGGAGAAACTCTGGGAAGAAGTGACCATAACATAGTTAGATTCAAGGCACATGTAGGGGAAATTATTAAGGATAATTTGGTAAAGGTTCCAAATTTCAACAGAGCAGACTTTGACTGCATGAGAGCGGCTTTAAGTGCCATCAGATGGGAATAAAAATTCTCCAATTTAAATGCCTGTGAAATGTGGGAAAAGTTCAAATCTTACTTGAAGGAAATTCAGATTAGACATGTCCCCCAAAAACAAAGACGCAAAAGAAGGGTAGGAAAGCCAGCATGGCTTACACCAGACTTGATAAAAGCAATTAAGGCCAAGAAAACTGCATTTAGAGTCTTTAAAGAAGCTTCGAATGTCGTTAATCTAAAGGCGTATCGAAAAGCTAGAGACACTCTGAAGTAAAAAAACCAGAGTAGCAAAGCGAGCAAAAGAACTGGATTTAGCTAGGAACTGTAATGGGGACAGTAAAAAGTTCTTTAGTTTCTACAAGCTGAGTAAAGTTTCTAGCACAATTGGTCCACTGGAAGTAAACGGGACTACATTGGGTGAGGATAGTGAGATGGTTGAGGAGCTGAGCAAGCAGTTTAAATCAGTGTTTACATTGGAAGATATGACCAATCTGCCGACCGTACACCATAGTTCAGTGACATGTGATCTGATAAATGATGTTGATTTCATTGATAGTGATGTTGTTTACAATCATATCAGGAAAATAAAGCCAAACAAGGCAGCAGGACCTGATGAAATTTATGCTAGGGTGTTGCGGGAAACTGAAAAGGAACTGGCATTTCCACTTAGTATTATATTTTGTAGATCAGTTTCACAAAATGAAATTCCAACCGATTGGAAAAGGACAAATGTAGTTCCTATTTTCAAGAAAGGAGAAAGAGGGAAAGTTGAAAACTATAGGCCAGTAAGTCTCACATCCCTAGTCTGCAAGGTACTCGAATCAATTATCAAGGATATAATAGTTAGTTATCTGGAAGGTAGCAGGTTGATTCAAAATATTCAACATGGGTTTGGAAAAGGGCGATCGTGTCTCACAAATCTCTTGGACTTTTTGAACTTCGCCACAGAACAATTTGATCAGGGAAATCAGGTTGATGTAGCATATCTTGACTTTAGTAAGGCCTTTGACAAGGTACCCCATAAACGGTTAATGATACAGCTTCAGTCCCATGGTATTGCAGGTAGCATCTTAAAATGGATAGAGTTTTGGCTTTCAGATAGACAGCAAAGAGTGATGCTAAATGGTACAAAGTCATCATGGCAAAATGTTCTTAGTGGAGTCCACCAGGGGTCAGTACTGGGGCCACTACTGTTCATTATATTTGTAAATAACATTGAAAGTGGCCTAAGCAGTAAAGTTTTGAAATTTGCGGATGATTTGAAGGTCTTTAGGGCAATAACAGGTCAAGATGAGCATATCTCGCTGCAAAAAGACTTAGACGAACTTGTGAAGTGGTCCGAAGAATGGCAAATGAAATTTAATTTTGATAAGTGCAAAATCATGCATGTAGGTAAGCAGCATATGAAGGCTCCATACTTGATGGGTGGCCAAGTGCTATCAGCGACTCAACAGGAGAAGGATTTAGGTGTTATTCTAAACACAAAACTGGGGTCATCAGAACAGACCAAAGAAGCCAGGAAGAAGGCACTGAGAATGCTCGGGGCAATAAATAGGAATGTATCATACAGAAATGAGGAAGTGATCAGAAAGCTTTACTATGCATACGTCAGGCCACATTTGGAATACTGCATCCAAGCTTGGTCTCCTAGCTATGCAAAGGATTGTTGGCTTTTAGATAGAGTACAAAAGAGGGCTACAAAAATGGTTAATGGCATAAGCAACCCGGCATATGAGGAAAGATTGAAGAAATTGAATATGTTTTCACTTAGATATAGAAGGCTGAGAGGAGATCTCATCGAGGTCTTTAAATTTGTCCATGGTCTGGAGAGGGGATACCTTGGGGAAATGTTTGAATTGAACAGAAATGATGCAATTAGAGGTCATGAATTCAAAATTAAAGTTAACCACAGCAGAACAAGGTTAAGGCAAACTTTCTTCACCAATAGGGTAGTAGAACACTGGAACCAGCTGCCAGAAAACATTGTCGTAGCAGCACATTGAACATCTTTAAAAACAGCATAGACAATCATTATAAGAATAGAGGGCTTGCTTTTCAGTATTACAGGGAGGGCTGATTGACAGATTTGGTGGGCAACTGGTTCAGTGTACAGAGTGCAACCAAGAAGGGCCCTTGTGGCTCATAGTTGCACTAATATTTTATGTCTTTATGTCTAAGTTGATACAAACTGATATTGTATATATACATATACAAGTTGATACAAACTGATATATATATGTATATATATATATATCAGTTTGTACATTTACTTTGTCTGATAAGTGGATCACTATCTGATAGCCGTATGAAATGTAAACTCCTTTCCTCAGAAGCCTCTTCATATTGGCCCCAAGGCCTGTTGATGCCGGACGAACAGAACATGACAACTAAAGTTCAAAGAAGCATGTTATAATTGTTTCGCCTTTGAACAATCCACTTGGGAATTTGTTTTACTGTTGGCCCATAGGTATGCATTTTTGAAAATCATCGGGAGGGGAGGGAGAATACTTGAAGACAATGGGCAGGCCCAAATGGATTGAGGGGGAGGACACGCTCTATAGGGACCCATGTTAAAAGTTGAAATTGTTGGGAGGGGATCGCCAACATTGATGGGGCACTCGTCCCCTCGAAATATATAAAACAACGTGTATAAAACAATAAACTTGTTGTTTTGTCGCGACTTGTCACAACACATGCAGGCAACACATAACAAGTGTATAAAGCAGTTCTTTGTGGTCGGCGCGTGGTGGATTCATTGACGGAAACGCCACATTGTTCAGAAAGCGTAATGTGACGGCCACGAAATGTAATGGCTTCAGGTGCGAAGCCAGGAGCTGGCATCGTGAGGGGCACCATTTGCCAGAGGCGCACCCGTGTAGTTCCCTGAGGTCTTTTGCACAAGATGTCGTTTTCTGTTGAAAAATATCCGGGATAAAGATGCCTTTTCCACCCAAGGTAAGGATGTTCAGCCTTCGGCTGAAAAATTCGAAGGAGTGCACTCGAGCCTCCCCATGGACTCCTCTGAATAATTTTCACTAGTTGGAATTTCTTGCTCATACGTAATCAGTCCAAAATGGCGCTATGCACAGTAGCAGACACGGACGTAAGGCGGTGACGAACAGGCACCATCCTTGGAACGGAAAAAAGTTTGCCATGCAAGTTTTTTTTTCTGCATCGCATTTGTTATCCATGAACCTACTTGGCGAGTATCCAAGAACAACATGAAATGCCAAGCAAAACACAATTTTTATATTACCTACTCGAATTTCGAATAATTTATATCCCCTAGCTACTCAAAGTCACCGAAAGTTCACGGTAAACCCGTCCGGGCGGGATCCTCCTTCGCAACTAACACGGTTTTTGGTCCCTTCTTTATGTTTGCATCGTTGCCAACGAAATCATTACAATTACATTTCCCATGATATGCCTATTAAAATGGCTTAGCAGCATCTATTCATCTTTTCAGCACACTACAGCACGGCACACGGACCATCAGTCAGCCAGCTGCCACAGTTCATCGTCGACGAAAAGTATGTAAGCATCTCCCTCGATAGTTTTAGTCTTCCTCTCGCTCGCATGTGCCACAGCCTGCTCTTGTTCACCGGAGATCCTCACTGAACGTACATCGGTTCGAAAACAATGGCTATGCATATAACGTAAGGTGGGAAAGACAACTAGTGCGGGAAACAGCCAGTGGTGTAACCAGGGGGCGAACGGGGCCCTCGAGGGCCCCTCAAGACATCGGTGCAATGGTTCGCAAGGGTCCCATGGGACGACGTAAAGGATCCCAGGACTAAAGTGAATGGTCTCAGGATCAGCGTGAATAACTACTGGACCGAAGAAAGGGGCCTCAAGCTGCCGGTGGGCGCTACATAACCAGTAGCAGTTGATGCGCCCCTAACCCCAAATAATCAATCAATCTCAAGCTGCCGGAAAGACTTTAGGACCGATGAAGAGAGTTCCGGTCAACAGAGAGTGCCCTCGGGAAGGTGTTGAGGGCACTGGGCTGGGCCAACGTGAAGGGCTTCCAGGTCGATGGACGGGTTCCGGATCGTTGGAAAGGCCAAACGCTAACGAAGAGGGCACCGAGCCAATATCAAGTCCCCCTGATCTGACGGTATGCCGAAGCCGAAGAAAAGGGCCCTGGCCTGTTGGAGAGGACCCAAACGTTTGAAAAATGTCCTCAGGCCTGCTGAAAAAGGACTTAAATCGTCAGAGAGGGCCTTGAGATGACGGAGTAGACCGAGTTGCCAGAGGCTACCAGGCCCTTGGGCTAACGGATGGGGCCCAAGTCGTACAAGGACACTTGTCCCGATAGTGGGGCCCAACCGGTTGAAAGAGGGCGTTCTGCTCGGGAGACGAGGTCCTAGATCACTCAGGAGAACATCTACACCGAATACGAGGACCCCTAGCCGCTGGAGGGCCGTGGACCGTCGGAGAGGGCCCAGAGCTGGCATGGAGAGCCCCTGAGCCGACGGAGGGGTCCGACGACGTATAGGGGGCCCTTTCGTGATCGAGAAGGCCCAAGTTGTTGAAATGAGCTCGGCAGTACGGATCATTTCTGGGGCCGTGAAGGATGGTCCCTGAGGCCGGCGCAAGGGGCCCTGGACCGGACAAGCATGGGCCACTGGGTCAGCTTTGGCTCACGCTGATGGAGGGGGGGGCGAGATCCGACAACGGGACTCATGTTGATGATGAGGCCCCCTGGCTACGGAAACTGTCCGGACAGCAGCGGAGGCTTCCTGGTGGTAAAGGACCTTTAAGCCCATGGGGAGGTCTCAGATTGTTAGGATGCATTAGCGTATCCACGGGGTGGAGGGGAAATTGCCCTTGGTGAGTCCGATAGGGCTCTCTAAGGGACCGCCTCCTGGGGCCCGCAAAGTCATTTGAGGCTTAGGGGCGGATATATAACTAAGGAAATATTAAAGTGAATCTAACAGTTTGCGTGGAAGGGGCCCTTGAAACCTAAAGACGTCCACCCTGAGGACTGACAAGAGTAATGAAGACAAGAAATGGCCCGCTCGATAAATGGACTGTCAATTTCAGCTGTGAAGAGCAGTCTCGGCTGGAAAGGGACCCTAACAGGTGAGGAATTGTCATGGTACTGAGGGCCTGGGGCACACACAGGGCGCCTGATGGCCATAGATAGCTGGGATGCTCTTGGGGTTTGAATGGGCCCCTGATGAATATACATCATCCCAAAGATGGGACTTTTGCTGGTGAGGGCCCATCCCAGAGATGAAAATCCCACGAGATGAGAGCCAGGCAAGGTTATTGAGGACTGCGATGCGGCTCCGAAAAGCAATAGAGAGCTTTGAAGTGCTTAGAGTGCCTCCGAGGGTCAGGGGAGACTGAATTGGGATTCTCTTAAGGTTGAAAGCGGTCCGTAATGGATGAACAAGGTACCCAGAAAATTCCGATTACAGAAGAGCTAAAAAGATCCCATATGGGCTCATGATTACTGTGAGGGATGCGGATGACCAGCCTCAGAGCATTGAATGTGTTTGAAACCAAAGAATGCTTTCAAAATAGCAGGAAGATCCCCTAGCAGCCTGAGAGGACCCTTGGTAGCTAAAAGATCCCCTGTGAGATCAGAAGAGTAGATAAGGCTAACGATGGTTGTGAGTAATGCTGTGAGCCCGCCTTAGAGCTTGAACGCCCTTGAAGCTAGAAAGACTAACAAGAACTGGGAAGGGCCCCTAACAGCTGGAGAAGGCCCTTGACGCGATTGGAAATAGTCACTGAGTGCTAGAGAGGACTGTACTGGATTTGAATGCCCAAGATTATTTGAAAGGGCCCCGACAAGAAGAGCAGGGCCCTTGAGATCTAAAGACAGTCCTAAATTGACGTTGTTTGTAAGAATCCCAAAGGCTAGTTTCAGAGCTAGAGTGTTCCTGATAGCCCCAAGGGCTGTGAAAGCTATTAGAAATAGTGAGGCCTGTCTCGGAGCTGCAGAATGCCACTGAAAGATGGACAGGTTTGTCGAGTTTCTATATATGTGCATATATATATATATATATATATATATATATATATATATATATATATATATATATATATATATATATATATATATATACATATATATATATATATACATATATATATATATATATATATATAATATATAAAAACATATATTATATATATAGTATATAAAAAAATATATTTACATATATATACACGTATGGGTCCTTTGAAATGAAAGTGTCAAAAATCGGAGGAGTTTCGGGAAAGTGGCGGGGGTTATAAGTAGGTAGGGGCCATTTTAAGATGCTCCCACTTCCTGGACCAAATCCTGGCTACTCACTGGAAACAGCGGGATCCCAAGAAATGACATCGGGGCCCAAAAGGTTGCGCTGGAACCATAAAAGTCGCAGCTGCATGTACAAGAATATATTCATACTCGAAATGTCACTCTGTGGCCTAAAAACGAGTCAAGAACGCAATACTCGCGTCGGGTTCTGGAATAGAAACACGTCGGGATAACGAAAAAATGCACCGTGAGCCCGAAGTATCGTACCGGCGCCAAAAATAATTGCGCAGGGTGCTTACAAAAGGACATATAATTCGACCTAAAAAAAAATCACAACGGGACCCCATCGAATCAACCAGAGCACCCAAAAATTAAGAGCAGGTCCCCCAAGAATTATCCGACGGACTTTTCTACTCCAAAGGGAGCCATCGGCAAAGCAAAGTAACTGGTTGATCGGCCGCAGTGGCGTATCAAAAGGCAAAATGCCCGCTCCTGAAAAAATTGGCTCCGAAGAATCGTGGCGGGGTCCCCAAAGATCGTACTGGGGCCTCATACATTTTCGCCAAAGCCCCCAAATTCGCATATGGATCTCAATTTAAATTTTCCGAAATCAGTAGCCGTGCATGAGATCATAGACGGGCTAGCCGTCACCTCGTCGCAAGGTGTGGGCATGATAGTGTGTGGGGGAGGAATTTTTGGGTATCTTTGTCGGATTCGGAAAGTCGGATTATCTTTGGGTGCATACCGCTCTTACTGTTAATTCCGCAGCGGTTTCATTTCGTCGTCTAACCAGGATGGTTTTTCTTCTGTCAGGACCGTGACGTCTCCGTGAGGTGACAATAGCGCCGGGGTTGTGGAGCGCGCAGCTCTCCGTTGGCTAGACGACATGCAGTCGGCGTGTAAACAAAGTGTAATAAATGCGTTTGAAGTCGGTTTCTCCTCTTGCTGCACTGATGGCCATGATCGTAAAAATTATCCACAACAAATATAACCAAATAAATTATCCACAACAAATATCGCCGGCTTCATCAAGCACAGAAGTCGCATGACACGTGCAGATGACAACGACGGAATTGACACGATTCAATGTCACCTCGCTACACTATTGATTTCATGTCACCGCGACCCGCGGCTACAGATATTTTGCCAATATCGTGAACTCCTGGTTGCGCTGTGTTTTTTTTTAACGCGTTTCTCTTCGTTTCGTCCTCCTACCTCATGTTCCAGGAATGGCACACTTGACCCCAAGGCCAAAGCACCACTTGAAAGGCTTCAATCGGTCTGAAATCTGGCTTGTCACGGTTCTGACTCCTCACGAGCATATGGATAAAATGACATTACAATTGAGTTGCGGTTTCGTAGTTAGGTGATAGCTGACAAACTGACACACACACGCATCACAAAACTGTGTATTAGATGCTTTGCCTGTGGTTCCCTATGTAGCTGTGCATACCTGCCCAACAGTAATTATTTCATCAGGGGCTTGCGTCTTTGCACAAAACACAGCTCAGTGAATGGTAAGAAACACTCATTTCTTATTTCGTGCTTAAACCAGTGCTCAGTGATGGTGAAGTTACATCTTCCACCGACTATCATACAATTAACTGACACAAGAGCAAGAAATAACCTGCGTCAAACCTGCATTATCGACTATTTGGCGGTCTCTAAATGTGTCCCTTCGGTAAAAGCAATTCTCACAAAATAAGCGTGCCTGAACTAAAATATAGCGATGGAAAAGAACAGCACCATGCTGTTGTTCAGCTCGTGCCGGCAGACACGTGACCTCGGCTGACCCCTGTTACCTGCGAGGCACACTGACGCAGCGCCGCCGGTTCACTACATCCGTCGGCGGTCTGTGTCGCAGCGGCAGGGCGACACCCCGCATCGCAACACCTGCTGAGGTGCTCAGGGAGCTACTGTTGTGGTCGTTGTGGACGCTGTTGCCGTTGTTGCCGTTGCCGTTGTGGTCGGGAGTTGCCTTCCAAGGAGGATACGTAGCAGTTGCAGCAAAAATTGGATGAAATTCTGTCTCCCCGCCGCCGGGTGGAAGAAGATCTTCTCCGACTCTGACAGGTCGTCCGACGAGTCGAAGTCGTCCATCATCTGCGCGTCTTCCGCTGAGTCCGGAGTTTGATCTGCATCCCGCCTGAGGCGAGCAGCGTCCACCGACAGGGCCCGACATGCTGGAAGCTGCCCCAGAACACCAGGTCAGTGAAGCACAGGCTGCACCATCCGTCTGTCAGTCGGCAGTGCTGCGGAGCGCGGCTCGGGTGAACCACAGTTCGGGAAACTATCCGACCCGGGGCGTTCCATTCTGAAAAAGGAGCATGACAACAACTGGACGCCGGCAGACATTACTCGGACAATGTGGGTTATCGGCCGCTGAAATTCATACAGCGATTGCCAAACCCACCTTCCGTCTTCCCACCGACTTGCATTCACTTGAACGTAATTCGCGTCATGGTGTTACCTGGATGCTGGCAGGCGGTCCTATTTGGAAAGCTCATTATCAAACAGATGTTCGGCTGTCCGGCGCGTTCAGCCCCAGCGACCGCCCGAGAGACGGAGTGGCATCGCCGGCGTAAACCTGACTCGACAAAGCGGTGCATAGCCCCGAGCCGTTCTCAAGCTCCAGCTGCTCAACATTCAGTCGCTGCTGACCGAGCTGCCAGATGTCGCCGCCGATGCCAGTCGCCAGGCCGAACACGCTGCGACCACCTGCGTCGAGTCGACTCGTGGCCATTAGCATTTACTTACTCGTTCGCTGGAGTTTTTTTTTTTGCAGTTGCGACCTACGGTTTGGCTTGCGATGGTCTCGACTCCAGTTAGTTCCAGCCGTTCCGTTTTCGTCGATGTACGGCTGAAAGACCGTCGCTGACGGAAGGAGGAGACTGGAAATGGGCGTCACAGGCAGAGGCGTGGTTGATGGGGTGTGGGTGGGCTAGACTATCAACCCTGCTCTTCCGTTGTTCCGGCCGGAAGGTGCTCGGCTGCGGCGGGAAGAGGGACGCTGCCAGATATCACAACACATTTCACTGTGAATTAATTTCTGCGTGGAACTTAGTAATACCGCGTGTTCCCATCTAGCCATTTATCATCTTTCAGCGTTACGGAAGTGCACTGGCCCATTAATCCCGGATTTTTTTCTGGCTTAGTTCCGTAACCGGAAATTCCGCGAGTGGTCCGCCGAGTGCGACATCTACCGGCTGTAAGTATAGTTCGTAGTAGTTTGATGCCGCTAAAGATGACGGGAACACCCTGCTGAGTTGCACGCCGTGCCCTAATGCGCGTGTTGAGCTCTCACCACCTAGCGTCTCGTATCAATGCTAATAAACATTGCCCTCACGGGAGTATACTATTCCCGTACATAGCCCGCTCCGGAATGAGCAGCACACAGTCGGGAAGGCACCCTACGGTGAGTCATCAAGGATGCAATCGTCGATGGAAAGATCAAAATCGCCCAGTCCGCGCCAGGATCGCACGCTGAACACGTGTTCGTGTTCACGTGGCGAACACGTCACGTGTTCGTGTTCACGTGGCGAACACGTCACGTGTTCGTGTTCATGCGCTATTCGTAGGCGCCCGTTCACAAGTGTGCGCGGTCAGCTGTGCTGCACCCGTTCGCAGAGGAGCGACTCGACTTCGTCGGATATGTCTACGCTGTTTACAATGAAATTTATCGGCTCGGTACGGTACTGAACCGAGATGAAACGATGCTAGTATCATTAAGAAGAGGATGCTGAGTGCATCGAAATATGCGTCTATGTTGATATAGATGCCATTTTGCAGATTTAAATATGTCAGAGGACTATAAATTTGAAAATATTGTCCCATTAAGCTGTTCAAGACAATTATTTTATCCTAAATTACCTACACTTATTACCGCATCCGCCTATGCTACCAGATTTTGGTAGCTTTCCTGCCAGAATATCGGTTCTGGTCCCCGACCGGGACCGAGACGATGAACTGGTACTTTTATAGTGATTGGTAAGATTGGCAACCAATCACAGACAGCCAGTAACTGTAACGGCCATTTATATTGGTGGAATCTTGTCATTCCACTTGATGTCTTGATGCGAAGACGCACGCTGACAGCGTCCAAGGGCGGCCATACTCTCTTACTAAAGGTGACATTCCGTAGAGCTGTGCCAATTTATCAGCTTAAAACAATTGTACTTGGATGCAAAGCGCTGGAAGCTATCTACGCATGTGGCGCGTGCTAAGTTTTAATTCCCTATCAACGTTCCCAGACTGCCAGAGTGATTCACCCAAAATCTACAGGTCTGGTTGGGCATAGCTGAGGTAAGGAAGCATTTGGGGAAATATTGGGAAATAATACATCCATATTCCGTCAGACATTCCTTGGCGTTGTGTCGGATTTTGGATGTGAGTTCATGACGAGGGAAGCTTATTTCGATTATTTCCATTCAACGCCACCGATGCAATGCTACATTTTCCAACTTTTCTAAGTATGGGAAGTTCTGTCCGTCCTCCATGGTGGCGGTCCATGCATGAATTAAACTGGATTTCCCCGATCGAGGTCCAGGATCAACGCAGCAAGCTATGCTTAGGACAGGGCCAGTATTGCACAAAGGCCACTCCACAAACCATTCGGAGTAAATGATGAAATTCATTGTACATTCCGAGCAGTTACGCAAGCAAGGTTGGAAGCTAGGAGGACTTAGACATTCCCCTCTCCCACAAATTTTAAGTGCAATAGAGTTTTTGCTTGACTACTTTATATCTTGTTGGGAAATTCGTACGCATTCGTAGCCTGGCTTTTGACGTTTCGTACGGCTTCCTACTATAGATACCTGTTTCATATATAATTTGAACAGAACGGAGGTCCGCGTATCTGGCTTATCTACGGGTTGGTTGGTTGGTTCTCGGCTTTACGACACATCGACCGTTGAGTCATATAGCGTCGCCAATCTCTCACGCCGATTGGTCGCTGGCGAAGAGTAGCGACATGTGAGACTCGAACCCACAACCTTTCGATCGTGAGACGAGCAACTTTCCCCTAAGCTACTCGTCCCCGGCTTATCTACGGGTATAATATACCTTATATAGAGTGTAGGACCGTGTGTTCCAGTGGTGAATACGTTCAGGACACGAGGAGACACAACATGGTGCGGTCGGTAGGACATTGGTGTTTATTCAGTGCCCTGGGCAGCCACATGCCGAACAGTCGCCGCGGGGCAGGCTGTCGAGATCCGCCCGTAACCTGGAGACACGAATAGTGTCCGGTAACGCAGGGCGAGGCGAGGTGTCCGCTGACCGAGTGGCTTAAGGCGTACGCCTAAGGTTCCCGTCCCTATCTGGATGTTCACCGGTGCGAATCCTGGGACGGTGACGGTTTTTCCGCCATGGAAACGAAGAATGTGACTGCTGCGATTGTGGAGCTCACTGAGCTAATGCGCCGGCACGTGGACGCTGCGCATCAGAGGGAAAACCAACTTGCCGCTATGCTCGCTGGTCAAGTGAGTCCGACATAAACCTCCGTCGCTGGACTGCTAGAGGGCGCTCCGATCAGCACGGCGCCCGGGGTTCGAGCGCGGTTTCCTCCGTCAGCGACGCCAGCGCCTCGCCTGACCGGTGGCGCCAGCCTGCGCGAATTTTCCACGTGGCGTGAAAAGCTGAGCGAACATGTTGTGCTCGCTGACATTGGCCAGCTGACTCCCTGAGCAGCGAACGACTCTCTGCGCCATGCTGGACGACGACTGGACGCGTGTCGTCAAATACGGGATGGATGTGGCAGATTCTAGCAGCTTGTCACAGGTGGTGGACGCTATGGAGCGCCACTTACGCAGCCAGCGCAGTATCATCCTCGACCAGAGGAAATTCTACACCCGACAGCAGTAGGTCGACGAGTCGTTCGATGACTTTTGATGACATTCAAGGAAATATTCCAGTTTTGTGACTTCTGCCCCACCTGTACTGACGACCGGTTCCGCGACCTGCTGGTCACTGGCCTTCGAGACCAGGATACGGTTCAGGTGCTGATGGCAGAGAAGAATCTCACCCTTCAGATGACCGTCGATATATGCCGTGCTCGAGAGAACGCAAAGCAGAATACGACGGCGATGACGGATGGCCGGCTGCACGCTATGTCAGCGTACCGACGCAGCAGCAGCCGTGGCGCACGTCGTCCCTCCAACGGGGAGAGGAAGTGCGGCTATTGTGGCGGCGCGAGGCATCCCAGGGAGGCCATGGCGGCCAACGCTGCGGCCAACGCTGCCAACGCTGCAACTCGAGCGACATGCTACATCACTTAGCTTCAGTGTGCCGGCGTAGTCAGCCTCGCATCGGCAGCCAGTTTCGACGAACCGGGCGAACTACCACTGGACGAAGCCGAACTCACCTAGACGGCATCCGGGTGTATGGGCTGACGGCGTGACGGACGCCAGAGGTATGTCCGGAGGTGAAGCACGTCAGTGGGTGCGACATGATGATGTGGACACCTGACACCGGTGCGGAAACCTCGGCAATAGGCGCCCGGCAAGCTGAACGCCTCGGGGTGCACTTGTCTATGCTAACTGCATTGTCCGAACATCTATTTGGAGCGGGAGGACATGCGCTGCGCTGTGCAGGCTCGTTTCAGTGCTTGCTGCAGCTAGCTGGGCGACGTCGGCGCGGCAGTGACGGTGAGCGTCATCCAGAACATGGACAGCGCACTTCTGTCCTGGTTTGATAGAATGTCCTTGGGCCTGCTACCAGCTGACTTCCCGCGACAAATCCGAAGCACGAGCACCGTCCCGCCGGGCGCCGCCTCCACTTCACGCAAGGACGGAGCTGGAGAAGAGCATGTCGCCCCAGCTCACGGAGCAAGTGACAAGAATGGCATGTCCGATTCACCCGACCAGGATCTACCGAAGTATGAAGTGCCGCATCCTGGAAGAGTAATACGAAGCACGATGTCTTCAGGCAATGCGGACAAGGAGATCACGTCTCAACATCCGCCACAGAGACCGCCTCGACGGCAACAAGTGGATGCAGCTTGCACCAAGTCCCGGGGTGCAGTCTAAGCTGCGTCAGCCATTGGACAGAACCGTAAGATCCACCCCACGTGGCACGCCTACCAGGGCGAGCCATAAATACATAAAAGACATAACAAGATCAGTGCAACTTTAAGCCACAAGGGCCTTCTTGGTTACACTCTGGACACTCAACCAGTTGCCCACCAAATCCGTCGATCAGCCCTCCCTGGAATATTAAAAAGCAAGCCCTCTATTCTTATCCTGGTTATCTATGCTATTTTTAAAGATGTTCAGTGTGCTGCTACAGAAAATGGTTTCTGGCAGCTGGTTCCATTGTCCTACTACGCTGTTGGTGAAGAAAGGCTGTATTAACCCTGTCCTGCTGTGGTTAACTTTAATTTTCAATTGATGACCTCTAATTGCACTATTTCTGCATTCCAACATTTCTCTGAGATATCCGTTCTTCTGACCATAAATACATTTAAAGACCTCGAAGAGATCTCCTCTCAGCCTTCTATATGTAAGTGGAAACATATGCAATTTCTTCAAACTTTCCTCGTATGCCCAGTGGCGTCGCCACGAAATTCTTCCAGGGGGGGGGGGGGGGGCAAGGTCGAAAGGGGGCCTCCTGCTCCCCGAAAGAGGTCTCCATTGTGATAGGGCCTCCTTTTTTTTTGCTTTTAGTATGGCCCGGGAATGGGAAACATGATTTCACATTGATGTCTTGTTTATTCTTGGCATGGCGCATCATCACTGAAAACGCAACAGAAATACTCATTTTTCGCTGAAAAATGGACCATATCAGGGTATCAATTAGTAATATGTGGGTACCTACCAGTGTCGAAACAAAACAAACCAAACGTCTAAAAAGTGTCCAAAAGTGTCAAAACGAACAAAACAAAACAAACAAAGAAACCAAAAGTGTCAAAACAAACCAACGCCTCAATGCTTTCCCGACTAGAATAATCTTCCCGATGGCCCCTAGATTGCAGCGAGTTGGCCGTGCCGGTGCCAAGCATATCCTACAAGTATCTCCCATTGATCAACCCACTTTCATGTCTTCCATGTATAATTGAATATAGTTAGATTCATCACTATTGTTATTTATTACCACCAGCTTCATTTTGTACGCAAAGCTTAAGCGATAATTTCTCAGTCCTAGGACGATAATTTCGCGAAGGTGACAATGTGAAGTGGATTGCACCGGTTTTCTGACCGCCATCTTAAGAATTTGTGAATTTTTATTGCAGTTGGTGCTGGGTGAAAGACACCTGCCATACAAGGTAAAACAGCACACTCTTAGCGAATAAATTCATGGCAAGAGCAAGCATTAGACAACAATGCATAACTGGCAAAGCAACAATGCAACAATGGCATTTCATGCATAATGCAAAACCTTCAAATTCCTGTCCGTCACCCCCATGGTTTTCGCTGTGCTGTACCGTATTGTAAATGATGTTGAGATGGCATGGAAGCTGGCAGGATCTAATCATGCAGGATGTAATAACAGAAGAGAAGTTTGCAGGTAGAAAATGCATTTGACTACATCATTCCTCCCGTTTTATATGGGGCTTGGGTGTTGTTTTGTATGCTTATGAGGATTAATTTGTACCCTCAATGTTGCCTTTGCCCCATGGGCGTATGTTTCTGAAAACTATTGAGGGACGAGTGGAGTACCTACGTTTTCATCAAGGGTGAGGGGCAAACGGATTTGCATGGGGTCCACCTACGCCCATTAAAAAGTCCTTGGATTTCGATCGCTATTTTGCCAAAGGGGGCCTTTCGAAATTAAATAATTAGTGATCAACTGAATTCTCCCGTGGAGGGGCCTAATCTACCACCATCGTTTGTGATTCGTCGGATTTCAACTCTAACTCTCCCACCCAGTTCTAGTGGTTTCTTTTGGTATCCCTTTATAAGTCACCTCGCACTGCTGAAATCACATATATACCAAAAAACCAGATCGGTATCCGAAAATATCAAGCTGGAGCCCTCCAAAAATAAGGAGGGATTCCAAAAAATCAATGTTCGGGTTAGGAAAATAGATCTGGAACACCGAACATATTACTAGATGTCTTCATAAACTGCGTATGACACCGAGAAACATACCGAATCTCGGAAAAAATATAGGTGGGATCCAAATACATAGCGTCAGGGTCTCGAAAAATCAGGCCGGGATTCGGACTTTAAAAAAAACCCAGAAAAGATCCACAAAAATCGCGTTGAGCCCAGAAAGCTGGCGTTCGGTCCCAGGAACCATGCGGTTGAAAGCAATAAGTCGGGCTGGGACCCAGAAAAATCGCACCGAAGCCCCAAAATCGTATTGGGCCCACAAATGTGCATCAGAAGCACAGCGAGACCTTAAAGCACAACGGGGGCCGACAATACAGTTGACCATCTAGAGCGCAGTCTCCTAAAGAAACGTCAGGAAATTAAAGCGTACGTTGCAGCCCAAAATTCTATGCAACTCTAAAAAAAATATTTCATAAATATTTCTGGAGCTCTAAAAAAATACACTGGAAGCTCTCAAGGCACACAGGGGCGCACAATGGTCTGACAAAGTGAATGGGGCCACAAAAGGCGAAATGGTTCCTAATCGAACAAAAAGACCGCGAGCTAAAGAAGCACATCGGGATCTTCGACAACGTCCTCAACGTAAAAAATGCAACGAAACTCCAAAACGGGGAGTGGTTTAGAAAATGCATTGAGCCCCTAACTTCAATTTAAAATGCATTACCTATCACTTTAACTTGTAAAATTTCACAATTTCAGGCATTCGAGTTAATATCACCCGGTCGCCACGACGCCAACGTCCGTGTACGTGCACATTCACCTTGCGCATTCGGCGCATTCGCTACATTTCGTGCAATGCTACGGTTTCTGCTATGCCTTCTGCCTTTTGCTAATTGCTGCTACATGACAGACTTGCGCCATATTTGACGTGCTGGAATGCTTCCTATGGGCGTTCGCTGCGAAAAGTCGATAAATTTAATTGGATCATTAGTTCCATATTTCCCACATTTTCTGGTAGCTATGAAATCCGGGTCCCGCTGAGCTTTCATACACCTCATGTCTTTGAGCAAAGAGCAAAGAGGATGGCAGCACTGCTATCCTCCCAGAATGGCTACCGAACCAAGGCACTTCCTCAGTGTTCATTTTTTCAACCATTGAGTCTTTCTTGGTCTACTGGATGTGTCTTACGGCTCAAATCCATTTTTGTTACGGGCCTAATACATTTTAGAAACCCTTGCTCGTTTCATGGGTTTGTTGCTTTTTTTGTGCACCGAAGATTTTTGTTTACATGTCAGGGCCTTTTCGAAGATCCAGATGTCTTCATTTAGCGCCCGGTCCTTTTGTTCGTTTTGGAACCATGTTGCCTTTTGCGTCCCCAGACACCTTTTTCAGGTCCTTGTGCGTTCTCATGGCTCCTGTGTGTGTGTGTTTTTTTAGAGGTCCACGTATGTTCATTTATGGCTGCAACGCATGTGTTAAGGCCCTGTCGCTTTTTTTGGAGACCACGTGCGCTTTGGAGGGCCAGTTGTATTGTCAGCCCCCGTTGTGCTCTTAGGGTCCCGTTGTGTGTATTTGGGGCTTCTGAAGCACACCTGTGGGGCTCCAGTACGATTGTGTGCCTTCGGTACGATGCTTCTGGGTCCCAGCGCGACTTATTACGCCCAGGCGCGTGGTTCCGGGCACACGACGACAGTTTCCCGAGCTCAACGCGATTTGTGTGGATCTTTTCTGATAAAAAGTCAGAATCCCGACTTGTTCTTTTTTGTTGGAGCCCCTGGCGCGATGTTCTGTATCTCACCTCGATTTTTCTAGATCTGGTATGTTTTTTTGGTACCATGCGCAATTTGTGAAGGCATCTGATAATATGTTCGGTGCTCCAAAGCCATTGTTCTGATTCGGCCATTTATTTTGTGAAATCCATCTTTATTTTGGATGGTTCCAGCTTTATTTTTGGGGGATGCCGATCCGTTTTTTAAATGGTCACACTGCGCTTACGTGTGGCCCTAGACACAAACTTTCTGGAGCCTCGACAGGACTGACGATGGGAGTTGTGGCGCGACGTTTTGTGGGACTGGTTCGAGTTTGTGGGACGCGCTGTACTTAATTGTCGCCCCCACGCGATTTTGGCGGTTCCCATTGCAAGTTTTCGGGCCTCGGTGCGAGTTTTCTAGGGCCCGCCGTATTTATTTGGAGACCCCTGCGCGAATTCTGTTGGACCGACGCGAATTTTGGTAGCCCCAGCGCGACTTTTAGAGCCCCGGTACGATTCCTGGGAGCTTATCCCTCTCAGGATGGAGGGGGCATTTTCGCCTTTGATGGGCCACTGCGACCAGTGAAGGAGTATATTTTTGTCCCAGAGTGACATTCCGGTTAAGGAGTTATTTTTTTAGCAGCTGCAACTTGTAGGGCTCCGCCGGAACCTTCTAGGCCTCCAGGGCGATTTTCAGGGGCTACGACGCGATTTTTGTGATCTTTCGGGCTCCGACGTTATTTACTTGAATCCATAACCTGAGCTTAAGCAACCTCGACACCTTTTTAGGATCCAATACGTTTTGGGGGCTTTTGGCATCATTGTTGTGGCCCCAGAGTGATTATCCATGTCCGGATTGTTTTTCGTTGCTCCGGCTTAATTTGTTTTGGTCCGAATGAGACTGTTGTGGACCGGTACGACCCGTTGTGCTACTAGAGTGATTTTCATGGTCCGTCCGTTAATTTTTGGTACTTCCAGGCTCAGCGTGCTTTTCATGGGCCCCGTCCGGATCTTTTGGGCCCATATCGTGATTCTCAAGTACCCCGGCACGGTTTCTCCTATTTCTTAGGTGCTTCTTGCAAACTACAGGCCTCATGAACCTCATCATTAAGGATTTCGCTCATTTCCTGGGGCCTCTTTGACGGTATTCAATGTCTCCTTGTGTGTCCTACCCTCCTCCATATTCAATGGTCATCCTCCCTCGTCTTGGAGGGCGTCCTCTTACATCCCGGAGCCCCTTTAGCATGGCATGGGGCTTCCTCTCATGCTTCAGAGGCATTGCCTGCCAAATTAGGGGCCTCCTGCCACGCCTCATGGGCCTCCCCGTTTATCCTGGCAAAGCCTTACCAGTCTTGAGGGGGATCTTCAATTTTGGAAACCCCACATCCTTCCATACCTGCTATCACTGTCATCTTAAGGGCCTCTTCTCATTTGCTTGGAACCCTTTCCGATCTTCGGGGCCTCATTCGGTCCTGTAGACCTACTCCTTCTTGAGGGACTCCTCTTGAGTCCGGCAAGGTTCTTATTTCTCTTATAGTCTTTTTTTCAAATTAGGGGCCTCCTCTCACGTCTTGGGGGCCTCCTGCCCTGTGTGTTAATTCGAACTTTGCCCATCTTAAGGGTGGTCTCTTATTTCCTGAGGGATCCTCTTATCCTCTTCTCTCCCAGGCCCCTCTTCTTCCAAATGACAGGCAACCTTTCCTATCCCAGTGGCCTTGTTATTTCCCGGGGTCCTTCTTGGCCGTCTTCGAACCTTCTTTTCCGTCTGGGAGCAATCTCTCTTATCCAATGGCCTATCTCTCATATCTTATGGGCAGCCTCGTTCATCATGGGGTCTCATTTCCAATCTTGTGTCGTCCTCTTTCGAATTAGGTGCCTCCTGCTATGTCCCTGGCTCATCCTTTTCTAACTTGGTGGAATCTTACCCGTTTCGGTGCTTGCTTTTACGTCTCCGAAACCTCATCTCATATCCACCTGCTTTCTTTTCCGTCTTAAAGCCTCCTCTCATTTCCTGAGGCCTCCCTCCTGTGCTGGGACCTCCTTAGCAATTCTGGGGGCCACCGTGACAATTTTTGGCACTCTCTTGATTTCTAGGACCTCCTGCCCTCCCCTAGGTAATTCCTTTGTCAAATTATGGGCCTCTTCATGGCTTCTAATTTGGAGCATCTCCTTTTGGGCACGAGGGCTTCCTTTTCGTCCCGGGGGCCTTCTTGTCGTCCCAAAGATCTCCTTTCCGTCCTGGGGCCTCCTTTTCGTCATGTGGAGCCCCCTTTTGTCCTGGGGGCCTTCTTTTCGTCCTTTGGCTAAATAGGAATGTGGTGCGCTCCTGATGAGAAGGTGCGGCATAACATTTCTTCGCGTGTCCCGCTCTTCGCGTCTTCGGTTATCCATGTCTGGGATCTCCTTGATCTGTTTGGTCAGATGGTGTCTCACGCATTCTCCTGTCGCACTAACGTGCGGCATCTCGCGAAACACAGCCTGACTAGTTGTTACAGTTGGAGCTGTGTTGGCGCGCTGTAGAGTCATGTTGTTCAATGGAAGTAAAAAGGGTATGCTTACTTGGCTGCACACACTTGAGTGCAAACATGGCGTGATATATGAGGCCATTGCTGCGGAGTACCTCAGACTTGAGCGGAGTGAGCAGCCATCGTCCGCTCCAACGGTGCCTCCTGGGCTTGGCAGTCCCCCCGCCCAGACGTGTCACCGCCGTGCCACCAACAGTGCAGGCGTGTCACCAACCACGAGACAATTTCCAGCCACCTGCCGCCGACAATATAGCGACGCGATGCCGCATCTGAAGACGCGCCACGTGCTGATGATTAAGTTGATGATCCTGTCGGCTGTGTTGCTGATCGCCTTGACGCTGCCCGGGAACGGAAACTATGAACAGCTTGGAGGAGCCACGCTCGACCTCCCGAGGAATAAGAAAAGCAATAAGTGTTCAATCATATAAATCCAAGTACACTATAAACAAATATGCCAGCTATGTTCCAAAAGAAGAAAGCAATGTAGCGCTCTTCTCTTCATCATATTCTTCATATGTCGTCTTCATCTTGTATGTGGCCGAGCATACACCCGAATAGTGCAAATGTGTGTTGCATCTAACGCGTGTTGTACTTGTGGCATTTCCTTTGCCTACAACTTGTTTGCAAGTGTACGCTTAGTATCACTGATTTTTACACTGGAACGGACACGCTTACCAGCTATAGCTACCAGCTACCAGCTACATCTAAGCTAAGCCATGTTGAAGAAGCAGACATACCTTAGTTCTGATGTCAGCCCTAGCCAGACTGCGGTGGTAGTGGCGGTGGTGGTGGTTGTGGTGGTGATGATGGTGGTGGTGGTGGCTCCGATGCGGTGATGGTGGAGTGGGAAGCCTTTGTGCACACCTTTTCTCTCCTTTCAATGCCTAAAGCAGGTTACAAGCTATATGCGACCAGCAGAGCCATTGGAAAGTCAAATTTGACGTTATAGACGCCGGCACTGATTTGAACAAATATATATGTTTATATATCTGGTAATATATATCTGTTTATATATCTGTTAATATATCTGTTTATATATCTGTTTATGTATCTAATTAACTATACAGAGGCTGGTATATTGAGTGGCTTCAGCATTCGCAATTTTGCGCCAAGCATCATCTGACAACTATTTCCTTTTGCTGTTGACACTTGTTAACATGTTTTTGCACCCTACTGCGGGGAGTATGGCTCGCGGTTCCATCAGGACATCGCCACAGTGGAGCAGTGGTCTCACAAGGGCAGTTGAACATGAGCATGATGACTGACTGCCGTTCATGAACAAAGGGTGATGAACCACGTGATGCAAATGAGCGAAAAGCAAAGAAGCTCCGGTTCCAGACGCCGAAGATCTCTAAGCGCCGATGGCCCAATTTTCATGTTTGGTTTTTCAATGCAATTTAAGGCTAATTCACTGTTTGAATGTCATGTGTGTCATGTGTTTCTATGCGCGGCAGCATGATAATATACTATGGGTTTGCAGTTCATAAGGTACACGAAGGATATCCAAGGAGCTGCAAAATGCGCAAAATGCTCGCAGAGCTTTCAAATACTCGATGGTCGGTATATATGTACATACAAATATATATATTAGATATATATGTAATGTATATATAAGATATATATGTTATATATATACGTGTATAAATAAATAAATATATGTATGTATATATATATATATATATATATATACATATATATATATATATATATATATATATATATATATATATATATATATATATATATATATATATATATATATATATATATGTCATATATATATATATGTGTGTCAGTTGAGAAGTTATTGCTCCTAAAAGCCACCACCGTTTCACTTGACGTGCTAACTATCTGAGCCGAATTTCAGGTCAATCGGATAATATTTAGAGGTGGCTCCATTTTAACACTTTTGCTGCTCGTAAAATAATGCAGGCAACCTAACGATCCCATCCAATCCGCATTAACAGCTAACACCTTTGTACACCTTTGTATCAGTAGCCATGCGACTATATTTATATTTTTCAACCTTAGCAGATACCCTTAGCGTTATAGCAACGAAGTCAGCTGAGTGTAAACACAATTGCAGCTGTTTGCGCGCGCAAGCGCCTCGGCGACTCGACAGGGAAGAGGCGTTACAGATCGCGCGCTTCAGCGTGGCGAGCGTGGCTAGGTTTGAGCGCGGATGGTGCTGGCTGGTTAGTTGTTGTGTGGTAAATCGACACTTTGTGAAAAGTGACATAATCGGAAGTTAGAACGTCGGACCAGGATTAGTAATTTGTAATGACAGGTTCAAAGAGAGAAAAACATCGGAGTCAATCAATGTAGCGTTGATCTCCGAACCCAACTATCTACCGGGCAGTTCTATTTCGGGTACGTGAATTTTGTAGTCAGCTTCGCCTTTTGCCAGTGTGTTTTTGTCATCAGGACAAACATGATCTTACCGGCTCGGTAGCGTACTTGGCTAATACATACACTACTTGGAGTTCGGGGGTCCGTGGTTAGATTCTGTCTGTTGGCAGAACTTTCCGTAGGCCGGCTCCCTACCAGGAGTTGAAACAAGATATTGATCACTGTGCCGGGGGTGAACGCTGACCAAGCGGCGCCTGCGGCATTGGAGTCACGGACGTGATTCACCTCCGAATCCGACTCGAGTGAGACGAGCCAGACGAGACCGAGTGTGTGAGTGGGTACTCGTGCTTTGTGCCTTGGATAGTTCGTATTGCACTTTATATCTATTTTTTTATTCTTGTTATTTTTTGTTTGTTATTTATTGTTATTTTCTACGATTAAAGTACGAGCAGTAGGTATGGGCGCCAATGTCTATCCCAAGTTAGGATAATGTTGGATTGGATTGGAGATGCAAAACGGCAAATGTGCGAAGCTTGCGCAACCAGCACAAAACCTAGCCCAAGCGATCGCTAAGATAGCCCAAGCTTACTCTGCCTTAACATATAAATAGGTAATATTAAGCATCGAACGTTCAGTGGTACAAAAAGGCGTCGCATTGACGGGTAGGATAGTACACAGCACAGCCATGGGAACAAACGTGCATTTTGGGGCCACCTCTAAAAATTGTTCAAATGGTCCAATTTTTGGCAGGGGAACTTACCATGAGGTATGCAATAGGGGTACCCTTTAGGAACAAGACATTTAAAACTTTTTGCAGCTTTGACCTCTCCAATATATATATATATATATATATATATATATATATATATATATATATATATATATATATATATATATATATATATATATATATATATATATATGTATTATATATATATACATATAAGTATAAAAATTAAGTTACCTTACAGTAACTTTAATTAAATTAACATCAGCTTCTTAAGACGTTTCTCTTTACTTTAAAGCTTCGTCAGTTTAAAAACACGTCACACCGGAACGACGTCAAATGATTACTGGCATTTTGAAGATTTCCGACACAACATGTACACCTCCTTCTCTGGACACAAATTTCACACTCGATGGTACATACACGCTGTACATCAACATTCCACAGCATAGGTTGTCGTTCCACTATTCCACAGAAAGCAGGTTATCTTTTTTGTTGGGTTCTCTCCACCCTGGTTAGCATCCGTATGTAGAAGCCCTATCCATCTCTGTTCCGTAATGTGCCTATACTGCGTTGCATTTTTCCACACTCTTTCGAGACACAAAGCTTTAAGCTTTAAAATAAAGAGAATCGTCTTAACATGCTGATGTTAATGCAATATAAATATGTGGATATGCATGTATGTATATATGCACGTACATATGCATTTATGCATATGTACATATATATATATATATTTATATATATATATATATATATATATATATATATATATATATATATATATATGTGCATGTATGTATGCATGTACATGCATGCACGTAAGGCCTTATACGTCTTAGGTTGCCTTGCCCTGCGTGTATATTAATATTAATATATAATGGACAACATTCAAGTTAAAGGTTCTTCACCTTGTCCACTGTTTCATGCAGATAATCAGGATTACAATTCTTATCTTGTACATTGGTAGATGCACCAACTGTGTAGACGTGTCATTGCCGTGTCACCAACGGCGTAGAAGTGTCACCACCGTAATACCGACAGCGTAGGAGTGTCACCGCCGTACTATCAACAACGTAGAAGTGTCACCGCCGTAATACCGATAGCGTAGAAGTGTCACCGCCGTAATACCGACAGCGTAGGAGTGTCACCGCCGTACTATCAACAACGTAGAAGTGTCACCGCCGTAATACCGACAGCGTAGAAGTGTCACCGCCGTAATACCGATAGCGTAGAAGTGTCACCGCCGTGATACCAACAGCGTAGAAGTGTCACCGCCGTAATACCGACAGCGTAGAAGTGTCACCGCCGTAATACCGACAGCGTAGACGTGTCACTGCCTTGTCACCAACGGCTTAGACGTTTCATCAACGTGTCACCAACAGCTTAGTACAGCGTGTCACCAACCATAGCGACACTGGGAGGCGCACAGTTCACCAGTCCCGACTTGGCAGCAGTGCCGCCCGCGCGCACCAGCCATGGCCAGCGCACTGTCACCTACCCAGCTGCCGAATTATACAACCAACACGCTAGTTGGAGTTAGCTAGAGAATGCGAGCGCTGTCGGAGGGAAAGAGTACTGGGAAATAACTCATCGCAGGCCTGAGTCCTAACTAGTACCTGCATTTTTGATAGAGCCATTCTCGTTGAATGTGTGCTTGAACATATGACTTGTTATTAGTCTTTTTTTTTGGTGTCGCGCTCCTTTTACCTTGCTTAAAATAGAAGTGAAATAGATCTTAAATAGATGACTTAAGGTCATCTTAAAATAGATGGATTGGATTGGATTGGAGTTTAGGAGCGCGTCGACATCTAGGGTCATTTTGCGCCCATAACTGGAATGCAATAGGATAGCAGCTCCGTAGATTGCTACGGAGCTGCTATCATAGCTCACTCTCCATCTTCACGGATGGGGTATATCACGTCAAGGCGAGCTTGTCGAATGAACATAAAAATATCCACAGACGCAACGGCCTCAGAGTCGTTCCCTATAAGCATACGTAAAGAAGAGTCGGTGTTCAACCGTCCTAAAATCTGGCGTCGTAGAGGATCTAGCAGTGTACAGCCAACTAAAACATGGTACACGGTAAGCGGGTTAGAACAGCGCGGACATACGGGACGGTCATTACCAGTCATACCATACCAACCAGTAATATTCGTGTTGCAAAGGTATGGCCTATTCTCAGTCGACAGAGTATCACTTCTTCCCGACGTTTGGTTCGGTTAGAGGATAGCCATTTTCCTAGTATTGGCTTTAAACCCTTGAGCTTACTACACTTCGAATTCCAGGATCGTTGTCATTCTGAGCGTAATCTTGACAATATAGTAGGGTATATATCTCTTGGAGGTAGCCGTAGATGGACCACACGGCCATTGCTAATGGCGTGCTTGGCGGTTATGCCAGCAGCTTCGTTTCCGGCGAGTCCAACATGGCTAGGAATCCAGCAGAACACTAAAATTCTTCCGATGTTATGCAGGGATTTTACTATTTTGATAATCCTCCGAACAAGTCGGTTATCCTAGTTAAAGATGTTCAGTGCCTGGAGACTGCTGAGAGAGTCTGTGAAAATAACGTACTTTGTGGACCGGTCTTTCTGTATAAAATAGAGGGCTTTCAGAATGACATACAGTTCGGCAGTAAAGATCGATGTTTGCGTCGGCAAACAAAAAGACCGAACACCTTGTCTACTTACGAAAGCACACCCGGCACCAGAGATCGACTTTAAGACGTCTGTGTAAATGCGCGAAAAGTCGTAATATTCGTGTATTTTCTCCAATGCTAACATGCAGAGTTCCTTCGGGTTTACCTGCCCTTTCTTTGAGCACGCTAGAGTCATGTCAGTTTTCACTGGGACAGCATGCCAAGAGGGAGTGCTAGGCGTGGTTACACGTGCTATGGAACGCGGCCGGATATCACATTCTCGAAGAATCGAGGACATACGAGTTGAAAACGGTAATCCACGCTGAGCCTTGTGACTTGAACTTGATGTCCCTGAGAATATCCACCGATAGGCTGGATGGTTCCGGTTTTGAGAAACATTACATGCGTATCTCGCGCCCAATAACTTACGGCGTAGTGCAAGAGGTGGCTCATCTACTTCTACCATTACGCTAGCAGCCGGTGAGGTGCGAAAGGCTCCAGTAGCGATGCGAAGAGCTGCATTGTGGATCACGTCAAGGCGACGCTTGGTTGTGGCACACGCTCCGTCATAAATAAAACATCCATAGTCAATTTTAGAACGCACGAGCGATCGATACATCAGAAGCAGGATAGATATATCTGCTCCATACGAGCATCTAGAAACTGTACGCATTGCCTGTAGTCGCTTTGCACATTTCTGTGCAAGATCGTTGATGTGAGTGGTGTATGTCAGTTGACGATCCATCCACACACCTAGAAACTTGGCAGCAGGCTTGAATGGTATATGGCGTCCATTGAGCATGATCACGGGGTCAGTACAAGAGCGTTTACGACAGAAGTGGATAGCGGTGGTTCTCGATGTAGACATCACGAAACCGGTTTTGTTGCACCAATCCTGCACCTTCCGAACAGCCATCTGGAGCTGTCTCACAACCGTGTGCACAGAGCGTGAAGAGGACCATATGGCGAAATCATCCACGAAAAGTGCTCTCCCTACGGTAGTCGGCAGCGATGTACCCACGCCATTAATTGAAATAGCAAACAATGTAACGCTCAGTACGCTTCCCTGCGGGACTCCGTTCACTTGTGAAAAAGTGCCAGATAGCGAGTTTCCTATTCTAACGCGAAACGTTCTGGAAGACAGAAAATTTGACAAGAACACACCCATGGGACCTCTGATTCCCATGTTGTGCAGCTTCGTCAGGATACCGTGACGTCATGCCGTGTCATATGCGCCGTCAATGTAAAAAAATATAACTGCTGTGTGGTGGCGTTTCGTGAAACCAGTGCGCACAATTGAGTCGAGTGTTAAAATGTGGTCAAGTGTGCTACGGTGTTTTCTGAACCCACTCTGTATCACAGTAAGGAGATTGTTATGTTCTAAAAACCACATCAATCAGACATTCACCATTTTTTCAAACAGTTTACACAGGGAGCAGGTCAGTGAGATGGGACGGTAATGTAATGGATCCGTGCCAGATTTATTTGGTTTACGTATGGGGACTATAGTTGCCTCCCGCCATGAAGGTGGAAAGGTGCCTGAGTGTCCACATTACATTTAGGGCTTCCAAAGGTGTGTCTAAAGCAGTAGCTGGTAAGCGTTTTATAATATCATTATGCATAGTGTCGGGACCCTCTGCCACGCTCTTGAGTGTGCTGATTGCTGCGGTTAATTCGTAAATGGAGAATGGTATGTTGTACTGGAGGACGTCTGTGGTGGAAAAATCAAGAGGACGTGCCTCGCATCGATCCTTGTATCTAAAAAATTCTTCGTTATATGTGTTTTCCGAGCGTGCGGACAAAGCACATCCTATCTTCTCAGCTACTTCTTCAGGGTTGATGATGTCCTGTCCCGCCATGTGCAAGACCGGGAGAGGAACTGGGGCGTGTTTTCCAGAGAAACGCTTTATGCGGGACCATACAGTAGATAGTGACGTGGTACGACTTAAAGTGCTTACATAGGATTTCCACGAGTCTCGCTTCGCCTCGGCAATAATACGTCGGGCGAGCGCTCGTGCTTTGCGAAAAGCTATTAAATTGTAGATGCAGCTATTGTTATTCAATATACGGAATGCCTTCTTCCTAGCACGGATAGCCTCCAGACACTTATCAGACCACCATGGGACTGGTACTCGAATTGACGTTCCAGATGACCGGGGGATGTGCCGCTGGGCACTCTGCACAGTTGCCGAAGTGAATGTTTCAACGGAGATGGGTAATTCATCGGAGTGGACGCGGAGGGTGCTTTCAAGGTCAGTTTGGAAAACTTCCCAGTCAGCTCGGTAAAACAGCCACTTTGAAGGTCGTCGGGTAACCGTAACTCGATTAACGAAATGAGAGTAAATAGGAAAGTGGTCGCTGTTATGCGGATCACTATCCACTGACCATTTCAGGACAGGTGCAATTTCTGGGCTACAGAGAGTGAGGTCAAGCACGGACGTCTGTCCAGTCGGTAATGTAATATGTGTTGGTGTTCCCGTGTTAAGAATGCATAGAGGGAAATCGCTGATAAAACGTTCCATTGCACGTACACCGCTAGTGATTGTGGCTGAGCCCCAAAGAAAGTGGTGCGCATTAAAATCGCCACACACCATCACCGGAGGTGTCAGTTGAGCTACAGTTTGAGAAAGATCGGAAAGTGGAAACAATCTGCCCGGTAGTAGGTATATGCTGCATATGGAAACGGTACGGTGGTTTATTACTACACGAGCGGCAATGCACTGAATATTTGAAGAAAGAGGAACATATGTGAATGAAACAGAGGTGTGCACAGCTATGAGCACACCGCCATGTGACACAGTGCTAGACGGTACATCTTTTCGTAAAAGAGTGCAATTTTTAAGTTGAAACGGAGCACCTGGAGCCAGTTTCGTTTCCTGAATGCATACAACTAACGGCGTGTGGGAACTTAAGATATGCTGAAAGTCATTGAAGCTGGATTTGATTCCCCTACAGTTCCACTGTAAAACTACGATGTCAGTAAATTAATACAGTAAAACATGAGCGGAGTCAAAAGATATAGTTATAAACAATGGATAGTGGATATCACAAACCCAGCGACGGCTTGGTGAGTTAATAAAAAGAGAAAAAGAGGAAGAACATAAACCATATGGTCACGTGTGTACGTCATTGTTGGTAGGAAAAGTCGGATGCGGTATTAAAATTGAGTTCCGGTGCCGTGTCTTGAAGGAGTGTCTTTCGAGGACTCAGGGAGGTAGCTCCGATCAGGCCCGAGTGAATTCGTCCTTGGACGGGACCTCTGTGAACTACCCCACGGCGGGGATTCGGACGGAGGAAGCCCCCGCTTCTGGGGGACACTCGGCTGCGGAGGAGGCGGAGGACCCATTTCGGACGTTCCCCCCGGTCCCTCCACTCGCTGTCGCGGCGACGGGGAGGCTGAGTTTGGGGAGGCGCGATGTCTGTGCCTTGGCGGCCCTTGGCCCGGGCCTTTTCCATTTGAGCGAGCCGAGCTTGTTTGGCTTCGCGGGCACGCCTTTCGGCTTCCTGAAATTGCAAGCTTACGTCTGGAATTTTTATTTGTCGGTGGGCGTTGTTCGATGGTCATGCAGGCGCGGATGTAGATGTTGATGGCGAGGGCGATGGCGAGGCCCGGCTCTCGGGAAGGGGGGAGGATTCAGGGAGGGAGGAGGTGGAGAGGATTGATTTGGGGGTGGTGGTGGGGCGCGAGGGAGGGGAGGAGTGGCTGGAAGGGGGACGGGATGTAAGAGGTGGGGATTTCAAGGTAGATGGTGTGGTAGAAGGGGAGGGGCTGGGCTTGGGTATGGTGGAGCGAGCAGGCCCCTTAGACCAGGTGACCAGGGTTCAATCCCCGCCCGCAGAGGGCGATCGAGATGACGCCTGGGATTGATCAACGGTGTCATTTGGGAGTGGGACCTCGGTGGTTTTGGTGTTTAGTGGGAGGGCTGCCTCTCTGGTGTCGTCAGACACTCCAAATGCTCGGAGAAGGGCTGTGAGTTGGGTGATCAGCTCGGCGGTCCTATTGGGCTATATGTTTTATGGGAGCAACGTGGTGTTCTTGGCCTTTGATGCGTAAGATTGTCTGGGATGCGACCTTTCATATAGTTCTCTAGCTTCTCTAAATGTCAATTTGTTGATGTGTTTAAGTGAAATAATTTCATTTTCGCCAATGTAATTTGGGCACGCACGATCAAACGCCGTGTGGGGTACCTGTGCATCACCGCAGTTGGCACAAAATGGGCTTTCCGAATCGCAATTCTCAAAAGGATGCTCATGGGATGCACACTTGCTGCAAGCTGGACGGTTTCGGCAATACTGGGTAGTGTGTCCGAATTTTTGACATTTGAAGCAACGCATTGGATTTGGGAAGAACTGTCTTACTTTTACTCGTAGGTAGCCAACTCTGATCTCGGAAGGTATGTCTGTACTATTAAATGTCAAAATTATGTTGTTGGTTGGAATGAAATCCGGACCTCTCTTCACTTTAATTTTTCTGGCTGCGATGACTCCGAAATTTGTCAGTCCATCAACGATCTCGTCCTCAGATACTTCCCGCAGATCGAAACAGTTTATAACTCCCGCGACGTGTTCTTTGTTTTATGAGGTTCTACTGTGATTGCTACTGTTTCATTCTCTTTTTTGCCGTCCCTCCGCACATCGTACACAAACTGAGATGACGTAAGCGCCCTAGCTGCCTGTTCTGTTTCCGCGAATTCCACCTCCATTGCGCCGTCTTTCAGTTTATTTCATCTTAGAATGTTTCCGAACCTGTCGCAGCCATCTCTCCTCTGAAACGGGGACAGTGACGCGAGGCCTTTGTTCCTCCCTCCGAACACAAGCACACGAGGCACCGGGGTACCCTCCGTAGAGGTGTGCCGATCTCGACGAAAGTTTGGGTTGGTCTGGGCCTCACGAGAGGGACCAGTGGTGTTTTTAGTTGGTCTGGATGCCATGTGTTGTGTTTTGTTTCGGCTCCTCGGGCACCCCACCCCTAAGGGGCCCTACTGGGGGGACGCCTGGGTCCCGCGGACGGGAGGTCGCCAGGCGCCCGAGGAGCTATACGGCGCGGGCGGCGTCTTTGCCCGGCCGGGAGAGAGAGACTCACCACCCCGACCAGGATCCAGCGCCGCCCACCCCCTGACCCCGGCCGGCCGGGCCGGCAGGCACTGGGAAACCCAGGCCCACAGCCCGAGGCGACCTGCCACTTGACCCGCGTGAGACCCCACGGGCCCGCCCGCCCCTCCGGGATATCGGGACCAAAGAGGTGTGTTGGTCCCCCGTCACAACTAGCACCGTGCGACGGGGGATCTCAACCTCCAGGACTCCGTCAACCCCGGGGGACGGGCCGAGGGGGCGCGACTACCCCGATACAACTGAGCTGGTGGGCAGGACCGGGGAAATTGTCCTACCTGCTCATAGTAGGGATAGTTGGTGTTGCGGGGCCAGGCAAGGAACATGGATGTTGGCATGAGATGGGCATTGGAATGGGAGCGGATGGATGGAAGGACGAGTGAGGCGCTCTTGGTCTCACCCCTCGCCGGTATGATGGTCACCGGGTCTGTGGGGCACTCAATCCCCCCACCATGTAAAGGTGGTGCCTCATCGGGGGGATCTTAAAATAGATGACCAGTACCGACTATACATATTTTAGAGGAAGACATAATACAATACCATTGAGTACCGACCTCAGCTGTGATGGTCAGCAGCACAAGCAGCAGTGTTACCTCAGCTGTGATGGTCAGCAGCACTAGCAGCAGTAGTTACATCAGCTGTGATGGTCAGCAGCACTAGCAGCAGTAGCTACCTCAGTTGTGATGGTCAGCAGCATCAGCAGCACCGCTGCCAGGCATGGCACCAGCAGCTTCATCAGCTCGGCTTGCCGCGGCTGTGGAGGTCTCTGCTCTATCCAAGCTGCCGAGTCTGGCCAGGTTGAGCTGTCTATCGGCGGCTGTTGCTGCGACGACCCCCCGCTCTGCACTGGATGTTGCCCCCGGCGATCCGTGTCTTTTGACCACAGAGACCCTCCCTCCTGTCAGCGGATATCCGATGGCGACTGATGTGTGCAGTGCCATCGGAGCGCTGTTTCCGCCATGTGCACTGTGCACCTGAACTGCGCACTACGGATATGGATAAAATTGAGCTTGCGGTGTTTCAGGTAGCACTATAACTTTCCTTCCTCCCGAGGCCCGGGCCAGAATGGTGAGGGACAGAGGTTCTATTCATGTTATGAGATGTTATGTACGACTATCCGGAGTGCGACTTTAGGGGCCGAAAGATGAATGTGACACGCCATACGGACGACATGTCTGTCGTCCAGCTGTAGTAAACACGCACCTCCGACTCCCGTCCATGGCGCCGCTGGATGCAGTGCCCACGCGGGCGACTTTTTCCAGTCCATTCTAGACGGACATCCGACGTTCGTAACAGCTGGGACTCGCGCAGTGTACGAGCTTAAAACCTGTCCGTCTCCGGTTTCGCGGTAGTCTGATGTCCGACCGAGGTGCTTCGCGACTTTTATGTGAAACAAAGACGATGCCGAGTGAAAGAATGCGGGGTTTTGGCTCATGCCGCAAGAAGCACTTACTGACAAAAAACGCGCTTGTCATCATGTGCAATTTACCGGAAGCATTATGGACAAATAGTGCGCTTCCTAATTACACGGAAATGCTGAACTTTTCCCTGGGAACAGAAACCGTGACGATGCTCCTGCGATGACGTGTCCCAATAATCAGTTGTAGAGATGCCTAAGCCGTGGCTCGGGGGCCCGCCGGCTAGGTGAAATATGATTATAACATCATAAGACATGATGCAATGACTCCGTTGTTCATTTAAGGTGACTAACGCCGACACGGATTATTTAGTTTTTTAAAATATATCTCATGAATTGTGGGCGGTCTATACTCCAGCACTAACCGTTCCAGGATGCTTTTCGTGGTCTCCAAATGCTTCTGTGGAACTCGATATTTCCCGGACAGATTTCATACCACAAAATATGGCTTGCGTGCGATTTGGGTGATCGACGACGATGAGACTTTTCACTGATGACCAGAAAGAGGTTAGGATCAGGTGCTGACAGGAAATTTTGCATTTTAAGCAAGTTGGAGATGGACCAAAGCTTCCTTGAGAAAGTATTCAAATCCGATGAAAATTGGGTCTACTGTCATGATCCTGAGAGGAAAAGGATGTCGTTGCAATGTGCGGAAGAGGCCTGAGCTGTGGGCATCCGGCGACTGGTTCTTCCACGAAGACAACACTGTCTGCTGGTGACCAGTTGGATAACATATTTGGGATAAAGACAGTTCTCCACCCACCCTACTAGCCGGATCTGTATCCCTGTGAGTTCTGGCTGTTCTCGAAGCGGAACTCTGAGCTAAAGGGGAAAAGATTCAGCAGCATGGGGCCCATGAAACGGGCATCATAGGACGTTCCAAAACTCCTGTTGAAGAACGACTTCCACAGGCGCTTCCAGCAGTGAGAGTCGGCCTGGTGTGTGGATGCGGGTGAAGAGTACTTTGTGGGCTCTGGAGTGTGCTTTCTGTGCCGCTTGAATGCAAGATTCTTGCAACATTTGCTAATTACTTCTTGTACACACATGAAGCAGTATATACATATATATATCTATGTATAATATATATAGATATATATATATATATATATATATATATATATATATATGTATATATATATAGATATCTAAATATATATATATATATATATATATATATATATATATATATATATATATATATGTAATACATATGCGCATATATACACATATATATCTATATATATTTTACACACATACATATATATATATACGTCTAGATATAAATGTAGCTATATACATATGGAGAGAGAGAGAGAGAGAGAGAGAGAGAGAGAGAGAGAGAGAGAGAGAGAGAGAGAGAGAGAGAGACAGAGAGAGAGAGAGAGAAAAAAAGAGAAAAAAGAGAGAAAGATATTTTTTAGCAACGTGCCCGAAAACTGAGGAGTTTCGGAGAAGTGGGGTGAGGGTGGTTTAGTAGGTAGATGACTTCGGATGTTCGTCCCTTTGGACCAAATCCTGGCTACGCCACTGCTTGGACACACATGCATACGCACACAAACTTACGCACACACACATACACACATACAAACACACACACACACACACACACACACACACACACACACACACACACACACACACACACACACACACACACACACACACACACACACACACACACACACACACACACACACACACACACACACACACACACACACACACTAGCATACCTGTCTTGTAGTAACTTGAAGCTTCTTCTCATTCTTGTTTTCTTGTCTTCTTAAACGGGTTTTGCAGATATGCAGCCCGTATTTATCACGTGCTATAGCCGGCGATTTTCTTAGGATGGTAGTGGCCAACACATGGGGAGCTATACCTAAAAGTATTAATTGAAATATGAATATTCGTCTCTTTGCCATCGATCGCCCAAATGTCACATTGCATCCAGGTACGTTGGATGTGAGTCACAATTCTTGCTACTACGTACATACATTCCTTGTCAGACCAGGAAAACTGCTCTGGAAAACATAAAACATTTTTTCTTGTCTTAAAATCCGCGGAGAACATTCGTCTTCTGCAGGTGTGTTGTTTTCTATGCTTTTCAGGGGAAGTGCACTCTCAATGTTGTCTTTATCCCCTACCAACAATTTCAATTTTTAACATGGGACCCTATGGAATGTGCGCCCAATTCATTTGGGCCTGGAGATTGCCCTCATTCATTCCTCTAATAATTTAAAAAAATCATCGCCCATGATTGTATGCGTAACAGACACGATGCTAGTTCAAATCTGTATTTAGCCGGTACAACTGTGCATATTGGTGAGGCTTCAAAGGCGGCCACTACCAAACCAACATAAGGCGCCATGGCACGCTGGACCAGCTGGTACACCATGCAGGAAAAGCTGCCCTGTTCGGTAGGGGCCACATCGAACATTATATACCGTCGAAGGCACGGAACGTATTGAGCGGCCGCAGCTGCCATCTCCCGGCAGCTGGTCGAGACACATGCTGCGTCACCATGGAACTGGTGGTGCGAGGCGCAGTGCGCTAAAATAGCGTGGGACAGGAATCACCGCAACAGAAGTTCCTTAGAATAAGAGACGTGACAATTTTGCGACGCAATTTGAAGACTGTTGGCAATGTTGCACCAAAAGGAAGAAAGAAACGCAAATGCAGAGGCTGGTATACTGCTGAACGGAGAGATCAGGATTGGAGCAATAGCAAAACAATAATTAGGGACTCAAACGGGTGACGATCGGGACAAGTTCAGGTGGAGAGCTCAAATAAACTTTTCGCGTATGCACGACAGTTTGGTATGACCATTATCGCAAGATGGTCTGCCTTTACATGGTAAAGGCATAGTTGTGATACTTCCGGGGTCTGCATTTAGCAATGTCCTCTCCCAATCTCGAATTTAGCGTTATCAATTTTTGGTCATCTTAACCACCCAGGAATAGGAACAAAAAATAATGGAATGCAATTTGTTCATCGCTTTCCAGCATGCCAGCATCCCATCACAGCATAACACAGTATTTCACAACAGATTCAAGTGCTCGCTCTAGCTAGGTAGCGGTCCATGTTTCGCGCATGCCTTCAATAACACTTAGACTCTCGTGAGGTCACACAAGGTCACACACTGCAACAACACGCATGTGCTTCGAACGTCACGCAGCTTAGTTGGCTGCCATCTGGGGGAGGAGCTATCAGCCACCCGCCAGTAAAGATAGGTGTCGGGTGTCGGGTGTCGGGTGTCGTGTGTCGTGTTTCGGGCGTCGTGTGTCGTGTGACGGGTGTCGGGTGTTGTGTGCCGGGTGTCGTGTGTAGGGTGTCGGGTGTCTGGTGTCGTGTGTCGGGTGTTGGGCGTTGGGTGTCGTGTGTCGGGTGTCGTGTGTCGTGTGTCGGGTGGCGTGTGTCGGGTGTCGTGTGTCGAGTGTCGGGTGTCGGGTGTTGGGTGTCGGGTGTTGGGTGTCGGGTGTTGGGTGTTGGGTGTCGGGTGTTGGGTGTCGTGTGTCGTGTGTCGGGTGTCGTGTGTCGGGTGTCGTGTGTCGTGTGTCGTGTGTCGTGTATCGGGTGTCGGGTGTTGGGTGTTGGGTGTCGTGTGTCGGGTGTTGTGTGCCGGGTGTCGGGTGTCGGGTGTCGGGTGTCGGGTGTCTGGTGTCTGGTGTCGTGTGTCGGGTGTTGGGTGTTGGGTGTTGGGTGTCGGGTGTCGGGTGTTGGGTGTCGGGTGTTGGGTGTCGGGTGTTGGGTGTCGGGTGTTGGGTGTCGTGTGTCGTGTGTCGTGTGTCGGGTGTCGTGTGTCGGGTGTCGTGTGTCGTGTGTCGTGTGTCGGGTGTTGGGTGTCGGGTGTCGTGTGTCGGGTGTCGTGTGTCGTGTGTCGTGTGTCGGGTGTTGGGTGTCGTGTGTCGGGTGTCGTGTGTCGGGTGTCGGGTGTCGTGTGTCGGGTGTCGTGTGTCGAGTGTCGGGTGTCGGGTGTTGGGTGTCGGGTGTTGGGTGTCGGGTGTTGGGTGTTGGGTGTCGGGTGTTGGGTGTCGTGTGTCGTGTGTCGGGTGTCGTGTGTCGGGTGTCGTGTGTCGTGTGTCGTGTGTCAGGTGTCGGGTGTTGGGTGTTGGGTGTCGGGTGTCGTGTGTCGGGTGTCGGGTGTCGTGTGTCGTGTGTCGTGTGTCGTGTGTCGGGTGTCGTGTGTCGTGTGTCTGGTGTCGTGTGTCGGGTGTTGGGTGTTGGGTGATGGGTGTCGTGTGTCGTGTGTCGGGTGTCAGGTGTCGGGTGTCGTGTGTTGGGTGTCGTGTGTCGTGTGTCGTGTGTCGGGTGTCATGTGTCGGGTGTCGTATGTTGGGTGTCATGTGTCGTGTGCCGTGTGTCGGGTGTCGTGTGTCGGGTGTCGTGTGTCGGGTGTCGTGTGTCGGGTGTCTGGTGTCGGGTGTTGGGTGTCGGGTGTTGGGTGTTGTGTGCCGGGTGTTGGGTGTCGGGTGTCGGGTGTCGGGGGTCGGGCGTCGGGTGCTGGGTGTCGAGTAATAGGTGGCAAGTATCGCTGTGTCACAGTCAACGGCAAGTGACCGTGTCGAGCGATGGCTGCGAGGCCTCGTCTGGGAGACGGCGACTGCCTTCACAAGAGGACACACCTAGCCCAGCCAAGCCCACACAACTATCCGCTGTCATCTAGCGGGCAGGAAGGAGGGCCTCCAGAGACCGCCAGCTAGCTGGTGGACCGCCAGACAAGAACTGGTCACATCAAGGCAAAAATAAAAGCAGATAAACGAACTACAATATTCAGAGATCCCACAAGCAAGGCATCAGCAAGAGCACGTTTTTTGTTTTGATGCGCTTAACATTGACTCTCAGCTGCCTGGCCAGTAAACAACTCCTATTGCTCTTTCCTCCGTCCGAGACGAATACTGGACGGTTTCTGGGAAATGTCAAGGTGTTACTTAATTGTTCTATCCCAGATATTTTCATTATATTTCCGATGTAATAGGGTGAATGAAGTCTTCACTTAAAAGGTAGATCCCGCCGTCCGATGCACCACTGCTGCACCGGGGTATATCGCTTTGCCTCTTTCATGTGGAGGAATCCCATTGCTAACCAAACAATACAGAGAACCGGAAGTAGTCGCGTTGATGTTAAATGTACCATTGCATTCATTCTTCATTCCATAGAATTGTCATTGAATTGACGGCTTTATCAGTAGTGCATGCCTTGCCGCATCTTGTGCTGCTCGGTGGACAAATTGAAATGAAATTCCAATTTTAGGAATTCCGGTATGACCAAAAATAAGAAATCCTGCGAGGACCTACCGTGAGACTGAACAACGGGATTTTCAGCCTCGTTCAAGGCAATGTTTAACCTTTGAAAACTGTTTTTTGCGGGTAATTTTCCTCCTGCCACTGCAGCTGAATTTTTCTTTACGATGCGATGGCTGCTCGAAACTTCAGAGCAACTTCACTCCAAACCTGACCTACGCTCGTTGGCGAAGAAGAGCCGCCCATTATCTTCAGGGCATGCCTGGTGCTGGGATGGGTGTTATGGTAGATGCCGTGGTGGGTGCTGTGATGGGTGCCGTGGTGGGTGCAGTTGTTGGCGCAGCTGTGGTTGCGTTTGTTGTGTTTGCTGCAGATGGCGCCGGAGTCACTCCCAACTGGAAGGCAATCCCCCGCAGAATGCCGTTGACGAGGTCGTTGAAGGCAACGTAGAGGGGGCTGCCGGGTGTGAACAGCCTGGCCACTTGCCGACCCACGTTCTGCAGCTGATCGCCGTTGTCTGACGTGCGTGGCGCGTGGTGATTGGCGGCCGGAACGGAGCCGTCCGCACAGCTGGTGACCTCACAGGACTGCCGCAGGTCGCAGGTAGGTTAGCACTGTCGTGGCAAATATCTCAGTGTGACGTCATGTGTCAGATGGGCGCTACCGAGGGTTTTGAATGGTGCTTTGTGGGGTAATCTACCTGTGGATAAATACTTTCTCGAGATACCAGGTGAAAAATATAGCTTAATAGGACAACAGTGATATTCATGCATAACACTTGGTTACTTGCTGTGTATCACAATAGCTTTGAGCAATGTGCCCTTTCATCCGGCACTATTCCGTCCATTACACACCAAAACTGCGCAGATGTCACCATTTTAGAGTGGCAATTAAGACGCTATGTACTGTCTGATTCCTTGCCACGGATACATTGGAGGTATTTCAGGGTATGACATACAATAAATACCCTAGAAGTACGCGCTTGCGGTTGCGGCGCAGCGAGTATTGAATGAGCCAAGCGAATTCTACCACACCAAAGGAATACATACTACCGAGGGTACTAGAAACTGGCGTGTTCCGAGGTATAAAGTCTTGCTTTCGCCTTTCGTTTCGTTCTATTTTCTAATGCAAAGAAATCGCAAAGGCAGGCAAATTACACAGCAGATCACAACTAGATGAATTTCCACGGCAATGACAAGTTACTTTCCTACTTTTCCCGGAAATATATGCTTGAAGTGATTTTTCTTCAGGTCATGCATTTCCCTTCCAGGGCTTCAAGCTGTATGGTGAATAGCTAGAGTTTCCGCTAGCTATAATCCAATATATAAAGGATGAAGATGGTTTTCAACGGAATGATTTTCACGGTGCGATTCCAACTCAGCATGATCAGCAATAGGGTGAGTGTTTATTGCACCCAGCACCAGTCCAGCAGCGTAATGAAAAAAACCGAACCAGCTTACCACAATTCTGACTAACAATTGACCGGAAGCATCATCGGCAGCCAGCATCATCATCGCTAATGTAACCATAATAGAACCGACAGCATGACCATCAGCAGAACCAGCAGCATGACTGCAAACGTGACAGGCAGTACAACCAACTGTGCCAGCGGAAGTGTGGAGCCCTACAACTGCCTACCGTGAGCAGGATGACCAGCAGCAGCAGCAGCAGCGTCGGGAACCTCGGAGACCGCATGACCATCGCGGCAGACTGTCCTGATCGACTCTGCGGTGGCCTGTGGCGGGCGAGATGATCTGTCCTGACCGACTCTGCGGTGACCTGCGGCGGGCGAGATGATCTGTCCTGACAGACTCTGCGGTGACCTGCGGCGGGCGAGATGATCTGTCCTGACCGACTCTGCGGTGACCTGTGGCGGGCGAGGTTGCCTGTCCTGACCGACTCTGCGGTGACCTGTAGTGGGCGAGGTGGCCTGTCCTGACCGACTCTGCGGTGGCCTGTGGCGGGCGAGATGATCTGTCCTGACCGACTCTGCGGTAACCTGTGGCGGGCGAGGTTGCCTGTCCTGACCGCTCCTGCAGTGACCTGCAGTGACCTGCGGCTGGCAGGATGGTCTGGATGTGAGCGGTCGTAAGCACGCCACGGCCAGGACTGATGAGGCGGTCTGACCGACGCTGCCGTTGTCGACTGCTTCAGCCGGGCCAGCCCTCAGAGGGGCGGCCCGACCGGTCAGCGGCCGTTCTGCACCGCTGCACAGCTCTGATCCGCTGATCTAGCCCGTCCCGGCGCAGGTCCTCCCTATCCCTGCCTTTTCCAACTGTCCAACTGATTTTTCCAACTGTCTACCTAAAAATGAACTGAAATATCTGAGAAGATTGTAGCTGGGCCAGCCAAATGCCTATGCCGTTGCCAAAAACAACATCACGCGATAAATATTGTTTCAGTTCATTTGAAACAGAGTGGACATTAGGGGAAATACTTATGGAGTTAACAAGAGGAGGGTTACACACTTTCACCTTCACTTCGCCTTCACTTCACATTCGCACATTTTCACATAATTCCCTAGAAAGACATGCATCCTGAGATGCCAGCGATTTGCGTTCATGAGCGCTTCGAGCCATATCGTATTTTTGGCGTTTAGTAGGCAGCATCCAAGAACACGAATACAGTCTGCTGGAAGTAACTTGGTTATCCATCTTCGGACCGTCCGAACTTCATGCGGTCCTATGCGTGTGTGCGCGTGTAGATAGCAATTTGCTGGGAACCGTACGTCAGTATCAAGGCGGTCAGAACAAAAACATAAGGTATGATCACTAGCACGGGTGCAGCCAGGGATTTTCGAAGGGGCACGTCCGCCCCCTCAGCCGTGCCTCTGTTCATCAGGCCATCCCAACTCTGTTGTGACATTATCGAGATTCACCGGCATATGTATTCATTGGCAAAGTTGACCCTCCCCATTTAACTTTCGTTCTAGACGATATTGTATCGTGTAGAACGAATTGTACTGAGAGCTGCAGTTGACGGCAGCATGTAGCCCAATCCTTGGACTTCGAAGAAGCCCAAAGTATGGTCCTGCATGCAGGGGCGTCGCCACCGGGGTGGGGGGCAGCGGGGGGCAATTACCACCCCTGCCGTGAGACTGGGGGGTGCCGCCCCCTGAATTTTGAGGAGGCCCCAGGACGAAAAGGAGGCCCTCAGGACGAAAAAGAGGCCCCTAGGACGAAAAGAAGGTACCTCAGGACGAAAAGGAGGCCCCCAGGTCGAAAAGGAGGCCCCAAGACGCAAAAGAGATTATACAAATTAGGGGCCTCCTCCTGGAGGCCCCTAATTTGTAAAATAAGTGACCTAGGAGAGGGTAGGAGGCCCAAGAAATCAGGCGAGTGCCAAATATTGACACAGAGGCCCCAGGACGAAAAGGCCACCAGGACGAAAAGTAGGCCCCATGATGAAAAGGAGGCCCCCAGGACGAAAAGGAGGCCCTCCAGGACGAAAAAGAGGCCCCTCAGGACGAAAAGGAGGCCCCCAGGACGAAAAGGAGGACCTCATGACGAAAAGGAGGCCCCCAGGACGAAAAGGAGATCCCCAGGACGAACAGGAGGCCCCCAGGACGAAAAGGAGACTCCCAGGACGAAACGAAGGCCCCAGGATGAAAAGGAGGCCCCCAAGACGAAAAAGAGATTCTAGAAATTAGGTGCTTCCAGGAGGAGGCCCATAATTTGAAAAAGAAGTCACTTGGAGGAGGGTAGGAAACCCCAGAACTCAAGAGAGTGCCAAAAATTGGCACGGAGGCTCCCAACATTACAAAGGAGTCTCGATACGGAAAGGGAGGCCCAATCAAATGAGAGGAGGCCCTAAGCCGGAAAAGAAAGCCTGTGGATATGAGATGAGGTTTCGGAACAGGGACGTCACTACCGGGGTGGGGGCAGCGGGGGAAATCGTCTCCACCCCTTGCCTTGAGACTTGGGGGTGGGGGCGCCCCTTGTAATTTGAGGGGACCACTATCCGGAAAGGCATAAAAAAGGTGAGCATGGAACCCAACGGGACAGAAGGTGATGCTGTTAAGGTGGATCCAAGATTGTTAACGAGGCACCCATGGAATATAATCAATAAGTGACATGAAACAGAGATTGTAAGGAGGCCGCCAGGATGAAAAGGAGGCCCCCCCCCCCCCCAGGACGAAAAAGAGACCTCCAGGACGAAAAGGATGCCACCGAGACGGGCAAGAAGCCACCCAGGGTTATACGAGAAGGCTTCCGATGGGTGGCAAGATATTCTTAATTTGGAAAACGAGGTCCCAAGATGGAAGAGAAGTACCCTACAATAGAAAATAATGACAATATAAATTTATCCGGACGCAAGATGGGTAAGAAGATCCCCCTAGGAAGGAGAGAAGGCCACTGAGACCAGCCAGATGAGGCCCACATTTTAGAAGACGAGAACCCTAGAAGAGAAGATTTAAGACTAGAATGCAAAAACAACCTGCTAAGAGAATAATGAGGCTCCAAACACAGATGGGGAGGCCTCCAAGACGTGAAAGGAGTCTAATAATTCTACAAAGGAGTCACCTAGGAGAGTGTAGGAGGCCCCAGAAATCAAGAGAGTGCCAAAAATTGGCACGGAGGCTCCCAGAATTGTAAAGGAGGCCCCAATACGGGAAGAGAGGCCCCAGAAAGTGAGAGGAGGCCCCAGGACGGAAAAGAATGCCAGTGGATATGAGATGAGGTTTCGGAGACGCAATAATAGGCACCAAAACGAGTAAGGTTCCACCAAAATAGAAAAGGATGATCCAGATACATGGCAGAAGGCACCTAATTCGGATGGAAGAGAAGGCCTTTCGCTTGTTTGTTTGTTTGTTTATTGGTTGGTTCGCGACACACTTTATGCACATTCATGGCTAATAGCACCGCCCACACTGTTTCTCCGGTGGGCCGCGGGATTGGGAAATGTCTCGAGCGGCGCGAGAAGGCCTTTCAAGACGAGAGAGGAGGACAATAAATATAGAGGAGGATAGGACATAAGACGTTGAAAACCGGTAAAGAAGCTCCAGAAAATAGGACGAGATACTTATGACGCAAGATGAGGCCTATAATTTTCAAGAAACCCCTAAGAGATGGTAAAAGTCGTGCCGGGGTGTTTGAAATTTACGACATGGACCAAAAAATCCGGCCGGGGACCTTGAAAATCATGCTGAGCCTGGGTGTACCAAAAATGTACGACCGGACCATGAAAATATATATAGTGTAACGACGGGTCGTACCATTCCACAACAGTCTCATCTGGACCAAAACAAATGAAGCCAGAGCAACGAAAACACTCCGGACATGGATCCACCTCTGAAAACCACTCACAAAATCTTTAAAAAAAAACACAAAAACACTCCAACTCTGGGGCCCAAGAATGACGCCAAAAACCTAAAACGTTTTAAACCCCAAAAAGCTCCGAGGCAGCTAAAGCTCGCGCTAGGGATCCAAGCAAATGACGTCGGGGCCCAAAAGATCACATTGGACTGTATAAAAAATTCGCGTCGCAGCCCTTGAAAATCACCCTGGAGGCCCAGAAGGGCGCGCCGGGCCCAAAAAGTTGCAGCTGCTCCAAAAATCAATTCCTAACCGGAATGTCACTCTGGGACAAAAATATACCCCTTCAATGGCCGTAGGGGCATATCAAAAGGGCAAATGTCCCCTCTATCCTGAGAGGCATAAGCTCCCAAGAATCGTGCTGGGGCTTCAAAACTCGCGCTAGGGCCAGCAAAATTCGCGTCGGTCCACCAGAATTCGCGCAGGGATCTCCAAATAAGTACTTCGGGCCCCAAAAACTCGTTCCGAGGTTCGAAAACTTGCAACAGGAACCGCCAAAATCGCGTTGGGGCAACAGCTAAGTACAACGCTTCCCACAAACTCAAATCTGTTCCCAAAATAGGAATGTATTTAACAAAATAAATGTCCTGTTCAAGAACATGGCTCTGGAGCGCCGGACATGAAACCAGATACCTTCACATATTGCGTATGGTACTGAAAAACATACCGTATCTAAAAAAATAGGGGTGAGATGCAAAAACCTGGCGCCAGGGACTCGAAAAGTCGGGTAGGGATTCGAAATTTGCAACAACAAAAAAATACACGAAAATCTCGTTGAGCCCAGAAAACTGGCGTTGGGCCCCCGAATCCACACGCTTGGGCGTGTGGATTCGCGTGGATAAATCGCGCTGGGACTAAAAAGCACTGCACCGAAGCCACAACATCGTACTGGACCACCACAAATGTGCATAAGAAACCCACCAAAACACAACAGGAACCTAAGAGCATAACGGGGGCCGACAATACAACTGGCCCTCCAAAACGCACACAGGCTCCCAAAAAGCGACAGGGCCTTAACATGCCTGGACCTCTAAAAACATGCACAAGAAGCTCTTATGGCACACAGAGGTCATAATGACGCACCAGGGCCTGAAAAGAGGCTGGGGTCGCAAATGGCAACATGGTTCCAAAACGAACAAAAGCACCGGGCGTCAAATGAAGACATCGGAATCTTCTAAAACGCCCTAACACATAAAAAATAATCGGTGCCCAAAAAAGCAACAACACACTGAAACGAGGAGGGGTTTCGAAAATGCATTAGGTCGCTGCGCAGAAAGACGCAGCGGGTCCAACAAAGAACACCGAGGAAGGGCCTCGGTTCGACAGTCATTCTGAGAGGATAGCAGCAAAGATATCAGGTGCGTCAAAGCTGAACGGAATCTGCACTTCATACCTACCAGAAAATGTGGAAATAGGAAAGTAATGATCGGATTTAATTACTCGACTTTTCGCAGTGAGCGCCCACACTAAGCATTGCAGCATGTCAAATATGGCGCAAATTTACCATGTGACAGTAATTAGCAAAAGAGGGAAGGCCTAGCAGAAACCGTAGCATCGCACGAAGTGTTGCGAATGCGCCGAATGCGCGCACGTGCACGGACATTGGCGCCGTGGCGACCGGGTGATATGAACTGGAATGCCTGAAATTGGGAAATTTTACATTTCAATGTGATGGGTAATATATTGTAAATTCAAGTTAGGGGTTTAATACATTTTCTAAACTCCTGCTCGTTTTAGGGTGTTGTTGCTTTTTATGCACCCAGGATATTTTTACGTGTCCGGGCGTTTTATAAAATCCCGATGTGCTTATTTAACCCCTGGTCCCTTTGTTCGATTTGGAACCATTTTTCATTCTGTGGTTCCAGCCACTTTTTCAGACCCTTGTGCGTTAGCATGGTCCCTGCGTGACTTGATAGCTTCCAGTGTATTTTTTTTAGAGCTACATATATGCTTATTTAGGCTTGCAACGCATGTTTTGAGGCCCTGCCACTTTTTGGGAGATTGTGTGCTTCAGAGACTCAGTTGTATTTTCTGACCCTGTTGCTCTTGGGGTCCTGCTGTGTTTATTTGGGGCTTCTAACGCACATTTGTGGGCGTTCGGTGTTGGGGCTTCGGTGCGATTTTTCTGTGTCCCAGCCTGACTTATCGCTCCTAGGCGCGTGGTTCCGGTTACCCAACGCCAGTTTTCTGGGCTCAATGCTATTTTTGTGGATCTTTTCTGATTTTTTTTCTCTCAAACGTCCGAATTCCGGCCGGGCACTTCGAGACCATGGCACCATGTATTTGTATCCCATCTCGATTTTTAGAGATTTGTATTTTTTTCGGCAGTGTACACCATTTGTGAAGGCATCTGGTAATATGTTCTGTGCTCCAAAACCATATTACCGACTCTGACATTTATTTTTTGGGAATCCCTCCTTTTGTGGAGGGCTCCAGCATGGCATTTTCGGATACCGATCCGGTTGTTGTGGTATGGGTGTAATTTCAGCAGTGTGAGTTGATTTATCATGGGATACCAAAAGAAAACCGTAGAATTGGGTGGGAGAGGTAGGGCTTGAAATCCGACAAAGCAGGAAAAATAGTGGAAGATTAGGCCCCTCCACAGGATAATTTAGTTGATCATTAATCATGTCATTTCGATAAGTCCCCTTTGACAAAATTGCGGTCGAAATCTCAGGCGCGTGAATTAATTCGCGAATAATTTATTTTAACTTGTTTGGCAGATGTCTTGCAACCAGCACCAAATATTAGAAAAATTCGCAAATTCCTAGGATTCCGATCAGCAAATCAATGTAACCCCTTTCTTGTTGTCACCTTCTCGAAATTATCGTCCTAGGACTGAGAAGTGATCGCTTAAGCTTTGCTTTGGGCATCAAGCTGGTGGTAATAAATAACAGTAATGATGAATCTAGCTATATTCAGTTATTCTTGAAGGACATAACGGTGGGTTGATCAATGGGATACGTCTGGAAGATACGCTTAGCATCAGACTCGCTGCAGTCTAGAGGCCAGCGGTAAGATTCTTCTGTTCAAAAAAAGCATGGAGACGTTGGTTGATTTTGACACTTAAGTATTTATCCACATTTTACTTATTTATACCTTGGTTTGTCCCAGTTTTCAGCGAAAGAAAATATTGCTTTTGCTTGTTGAATAAATAATGCACCATGCCAAAAGCAAACAATACATTAATATGAAATCATGTTTTCCATTCCCGAACCATACTAAGGGCCTAAAAACAATAGGAGACCCTAGTACAATGGAGACCCCTTTTCGGGGAGCAGGAGGCCCCCTTTCGATCTTGTCCCCCTGGAATAATTTCGTGGCGACGCCACTGCCTGCATGGCATGGTCCTGCAAGGCCATGATATGGTCCTGCGTTTCTTACCGGTGACCTTTCCGGTCGGCCGCAAGCGAGCAACGTTCGGGCGCGGCGGGTTGGCGGGCCGCCGCGCCAGGGCATCGGCCGCCGCGCCACAGTATCGGCCGCCGCGCCACAGCATCGGCCGCCGCGCCACAGCATCGGCCGCCGCGCCACAGCATCGGCCGCCGCGCCAGGGCATCGGCCGCCGCGCCCGGGCATCGGCTGCCGCGCCACAGTATCGGCCGCCGCGCCACAGCATCGGCCGCCGCGCCACAGCATCGGCCGCCGCGCCACAGCATCGGCCGCCGCGCCAGGGCATCGGCCGCCGCGCCACAGCATCGGCCGCCGCGCCACAGCATCGGCCGCCGCGCCAGGGCATCGGCCGCCGCGCCACAGCATCGGCCGCCGCGCCACAGCATCGGCCGCCGCGCCACAGCATCGGCCGCCGCGCCACAGCATCGGCCGCCGCGCCACAGCATCGGCCGCCGCGCCACAGCATCGGCCGCCGCGCCAGGCATCGGCCGCCGCGCCCGCATCGGCGCCATCGGCCGCCGCGCCACGCATCGGCCGCCGCGCCACAGCATCGGCCGGCCGCCGCGCATCGGCCGCCGCGCCACAGCATCGGCCGCCGCGTCACATCGGCCGCCGCGCCATCGGCCGCCGCGCCACAGCATCGGCCGCCGCGCCAGGGCATCGGCCGCCGCGCCATGGCCGCCCAGCATCGGCCGCCGCGTCAGGGCATCGGCCGCCGCGCCACAGCATCGGCTGCCGCGCCACAGCATCGGCCGCCGCGCCACAGCATCGGCCGCCGCGTCATGGCATCGGCCGCCGCGCCACAGCATCGGCCGCCGCGCCAGGGCATCGGCCGCCGCGTCAGGGCATCGGCTGCGCCATACTTGTCTACAACAACTGACCAGTCACGCCTCGAGTAGAGCAGACTAATGCTACTCTGTAACCCGGTAGATTGTTGCGACACTGGAGACCGACCGACCCACCGACTATGGCGACTGATGGGATGATGCTTCGCATAAAATATTTCGCAAACGATTGCTTACACAACTTACATAACACCCAACACATAGCCGACATATAAACGGCATGTTCAATCGGCATACGTGAATAGCGGGCAGAGAACATGTAAAAGAAGGTTGTTTGTAATGACAAGTATGACAAAAATAACAGACAATCGAAGCTTGTCCAAAGAAACTGAGGGAGCAAGTTAAAAACTTCAAAATTAGGTTAATTTCAGAATTGTGTGGATATGCCCCCCAGAACTGGCTAGCGCCGCAGCCATGCACACCGATTTCCTGTATGAGCCTCTATGTCCATTTCCGCAAGCTAGGTTCGACGTACTTCCAGAAGTGACGTCACGCTTCCGGCAGTGACGTTACGCTTCCGGCAGTGCGGTGGACAGGCCGCTCACCTGGTTTGATTAGAGCCGATTATTTGCTGCAGAGCAGGCTAATTCACCGATGTGGTATCAGATTAACGCTGCTGCACAACAGCGCAGACAAAAGAGCTTCCCTTAGCCCAGATTCCGGGTACGGTTCGACACCAGGCCTTCCGGTGGCCTGGAGAGCGAGGCGGCTGTGGCCCAGGTATCGGCTACGCTCCTGAAAATACCCGCCCCGTGGACCCGCGACGGCAGGCTGCGTTAGGCACTAGATCGCCCGTCGACGCGGAGGCCTCATAGCAGTCCGATGAGTCCGCTTAAGCAGGCTGCCTGTGGCCCTGTTCTTGTTCTGCACTTATAGTCAAAACTGGACCATGCCCAATCACTTGAGGTTCTGCAATCATCCGTGTGCTGGGACATCGATGCCGTGGTGGACCCGCCGCCACTGCCAGTGCTGTATATCCTGTGTGTTGTCCATGCGCTGGGGCAGTCACGAGACTGGACCGGACTGGACATGGGGTAGAACCTGGGGCCGATCTTTTCATTAAGCATTGCGCTCTCCGGCATTGCGGCCCGTCCGACATTTACACAGGTTTGGACAATGGCTAGCTGTCACAAACTGAAACGCACACACATTCCACCACTGTCAAACGACTCCGACACCGTCCGGGCCCTGGCCTCCATGGGGGACTATAGTGGATAACCAACGTTTTATTAAATATTACACACACGTCAGAAATACATTGCAGTGCAACCTGTTGCATATCGTTGCCCATAATTTTAAGGGATGATAGACACCAAATAAAGCAGCCCCATAGCCATAGCCTAGCAGTCGATACGATCAATTGGAACAATTATAATATTGATCACATCATATTTTTTATTATTTTTTTATGCAATAAATTTAATCCGAGTTGTTACTGGAGTGCCTTTAGGAACCAAGGTTATATTGCTAAGCAGAGCTAGTGTGAACCCTGCCCCCACCACCCGATACATGGATTCCAGTTCAACGACAGAATTTAGACCGAAAGTTTAACGTGCCATCAATGCACCGACACGGCTGCCCGGTAGCTCGTCCCCCGCCTTATCGGGGCAGCTGCCAACTGACCCTCCTATCCGGGGGTTAAATGTGAGCGCGCGAAGTGACTCGAACCCTGTGTTGCCAATACAGTGGAGACCAGTGTAGGCCAGCGCTCTAACCAACTGAGCGAATATTGAAGAAACGACGGGCGGCAACGCACCGACATTTGGCATAGCTCTTCCCAGATCGATTTGACATACTGTGTGAAGATTTTGATGTCAGATCATCCAGAGTCAACGAGTGATTCAAGGTCCACCTCCATTTTTTAATGATATTTGTTTTGCACATTTGCCCACTGGGCTAAAGTGGAAGATTCTGGTCGAAGTAAACACTTTCTATGAGGGAAAGTTCATTTGGGACAACGCTTCCAGGTGCATTCTACCCATTTTGGAAATGCAAATGAAAGCAAATTGAAAACTCAATATGTAAAAAATTTAACCCCAAAAATATTAATTTTTGAGCGAGTAAACACTTAGGGGGTCATGTTCGATTTCACCTTCTTTGTTTCACCTTATTGAATCTACCCATAAATGAACTCCGCAGAGCCCAAGACGTGACGTCAGTCGTGAACACATGGACCCTAATGACGTCACTTTTTAAGGGATGACATGGGGGTAGTTTCGGCCACACCTGTCGAACGCTTTCGTTCTCGTGCAGCGTTTAGTTCGGAGATTATAGTGAGGCTTATATTGACCCCAGAGACCGTGTGTGATGATCCGAACGGGAAGACGGGTTAATGACGCAACGGATAGGTTTTGGTTGGTTATGTGGGCTTACGGGCGCATCCACTGCGTTGGTCATACAGCGCCCTTAACGGATAGGTTTTGATCAAAGTTGCGTCGGAGTAATTAACTCATGCTTAGCTTTCAAATGACGTGTTCGTTTTCTTCAGCAATCAATCCCTTCCAATATACCGTGCAAATCCATCACAGATTGTCGGTGAATGCTCTTTGCACAAAAAGAAGCGGCTGGCACCGGCATCGCACGGTCCAGTTCACAAAACGGGATAGACAAAATGCACATCGGCATTCAGAAGCATATCTAGGAACATGGCTGAATACATGGTACTTAACTACAAACTCGTTTATGGTCATGTTGAATTCTTGTGATTTATTGTCCAATGCAATGCATGCAATGTGCGTAATGTTTGCCGCCCCGGTAGCTCAGTTGGTTAGAGGGCTGGCCTGCACCGGTCTCCCCTGTACTGGCGGCACAGGGTTCGAGTCGTTTCGCGCGCTCGCATTTAGCCCCCGGCCGGGAGTGTCAGTTGGCAACTGGCCCGATAAGGCCAGGGACGCGCAACCGGGCGGCCGTGTCGGTGCATTGGCGGCACGTTAAACTTTCGGTCTAAATTCTGCCGTTGAACTGGAGTTTATGGATCGGGTGGTGGGGCCAGGGTTCACGCAACAAGGTCTACTTAGAAACAGAACCCTGGTTCCTCAAGCCACCCCAGCAACAATTCGAATTAAATTTATTAAAGAAATGTAATGTGAGCACTCATGCCAAAAATGATGCAAATTCATCCTTTTCAGCTGGCAGAAAAATAACACCAAAAAGGAGACTTAGAGATGGGTAATCTAACATGAAGAATAATGTTTTAAAAATATAACATTACCCAACCTGACCTACCTAGCTTCCACGTGAGAAAAAAGTAAACATAACATGTTTACCCAATATATTTCTTTAAAATAAAGCTAATGATAAACTTACCTCAACTAACCTATAAACTTACCTCTGTGTTCAAAGAAAGGTCATTTTTTAATGTCAAGAAATCCAACCGGAAATACAAATACAACTTAACCAAACCAAGACAAACCTGACCTCTTTGCCACTTCATGGAGTTAAAATGTGTGTAAAGTGTTTCACATGAATTTATAAAGCACAATAATAGCCATGTATGAAATCCAGGGAGTTAACCAAAATGGATACAGGGAATTGTCCATTGACATTAATGGTCCCTGTTGGATGCCTGAAGCTGCCCATAATGAGAGTGTAGTGATTTGGTATATCCCTGACCCTTCTCAAAGTAGAACAATTCATAGCTGGCCATTTATGTTATTTGACCTGTTCAACTTTCTCTGCATTTCTTTCTGTTGCTTTTCAACTTAATTCAAGGTTGTTTTCCTGTTGCCTTATGATCTGTTGGATACCTTCAGTTGGTGTTTGATGTCAAGCTTTGAAGCCTGTGTGGAGGAAAATTATCGACAAGCCTATTCTGAGTGGACAGTATTCCTCCTATTTGCAATATATGAACACCCTGTCACTTCCAAGGGAGTTGTGTGCCTTTTAATCAAACAGTAAATGAACAGTGCTTGTGCAAATTGTACAATTCAATGTTCAACCCCTTCGGCGAGGCACCACCTTTACGCAGTGGGGGATTGAGTGTCCTAAGGACCCAGGATCCCAGTCCATCGGTGATTCGGCGAGGGGCCAGACTAGGAGTGCCTCACTCGTCCTTCCATCCGTACGCTCCCATTCCAATGCCCATCCTATATCAACCTCCATGTCCTTCACCTGTCCCTGCAACACCAACTATCCGTACTATGAGCAGGCAGGGCAACTTCCCCGGTCCTGCCCACCAGCTCAGTTTTATCGGGGTAGCCGCGCCCCTCGGCCCGCCCCCCGGGGTTGACGGAGTCCTGGAGGTTGAGGTCCCCCGTCGCACGATGTTAGTTGTGACGGGGGACCAACACACCTCTTTGGTCCCGATATACGGAGGGGCGGGCGGGCTCGCGGGGCCTCACACGGGCCAAGTGGCTGGTCGCCTCGGGCCGGGGGCCTGGGATTCTTCCCAGTGTCTGCCGGCCCGGCCCGGCTGGGGTCAAGGGGTGGGCGACGCTGGGTCCCGGTCGGGGTGGTGAGTCTCTCTCTCTCTCCCGGCCGGGCGAAGGCGCCGCCTGCCCCATATAGCTCCTCGGGCGCCTGGTGAGCTCCCGTGCGCGGGGCTCAGGCGTCCCCCAGTAGGGTCCTTTACGGTGGGGCGCCCGGGGAGCAGAATGCATATCACACTCCATGGAAACCTCAAACTTAAACAACTCACCTGCCCCCTCTAGCAGGGGACAGACAAGCCGTCATATCAGACATCAGGGCGCGACGCCCATAGCTTGTCTTCCCGCTCCTCGCATCCTCGTGATGAGATCACTGGAAGAAGAAAAGAGCCTCTCGCGGCTCACACCATTTCAGGGAAAAGAAGCATGCGATAGACTAGGAGTGGGTGCTGAGATGTGAAAAAAAAACTCAGGGACGATGGGATGGAAGTGGAGTTTAAAAATACTGAGGATGCGAGCAGGGCGATTCGTGCAACCGAACTAACTTGCAGTGTGCGACACGAAACTTGCAGACGTGTAGTCACTATACCCATCGACGTTCGACCCCACGATACCAAAAACAGCTCAAAGGGGGTCATCAATTGCTATGACTTGAGAGACGTGTAGGATGATGACATTGTGGATGGTCTGGCGGAGTGGGGAGTGATAGGTGCGAAAAGGATATCTATTAAAGAAAGGCCAAGAAACTAAACCTACGAACAATTTCATATTGACATTTTGTTTCACTGATCTTCCCGACTTCCTACTTGTTGGATACGTTCGTGTGAAGGTGCGTGTTTATGTTCCTAACCCCATGAGATGCTTTCGCTGTTCCCGATTTGGACACACGTCTCAACACTGCCGAAATCACGAGATATGTGGTAGATGTGGGTCAGTGAAGCAAACAGGAGGAAATTGTGACGCTGAACGGCCAAACTGTTCAAACTGCGGCCCGGCTCAAAAACCCCACATGGCGTACGACCACTCATGTCCCATCTTTTTGAAGGAGAAGGAGATAGTCGCTTTGAAGTGTTCCAATACAATCACATTTCGGGAGGCCCGTGAGCTCTACTCTAAGCGTTTCCATATATCATTCATGTACTCCAGCCCTGTTTTCGTGTGCCGGGATGCCCGCCGGTCTGGCAGGCGGTATGAGGTCAATTACTGGATCTATCATATATATTGAATCATTAGTTATGTCATTGATCATTGATCAAAACATCATTGATGTTCATTTTTGAGCAATTAGACACACTCGCAGCGCTCCATAATCATGACAAGGCAAGCCATGCAAAATAAACGAAATATGACATATGTGACCTCATTTGACCTTAAAGATATTGACCCAAGGTCACGAAATTTGCGCACAATAATGTTCACCACCGTACCCATCTAGTCTCAAGATTTCGTTACACTAGCTGTAATAGGAGCTAAGATCTTAGAGGGGTGGTATCGGAATCCGACCTTCCCTCTCTCCAGTGAAGTGATTTTCAGAGGCCATCCAGGGCTCGTGTTAAGGTAGTAACAAGAAAAGCTGTATGACCAACGCAGTCAATGCGGCCGTAAGCCCAAAGAATCAACCAACCAACCAACAAACGTGTTTACATGTATTTGCCTCTACAAAGGAAACAAATGGGTTAGGTTTGGTTAGGTTAGGTTAGCTTAGGTTTTTTAAGTTGGAAAATTTGCCAAAAAAATGTTTAAAAAATGCATTTGCACAGCAAGTAAGTGATCCCATCATCTTAATCACCTTCATGACATGGCATTCCGAAGAAAAAAATCGAAAAAATCAAAACACCTTAAACTGCAAATTTGTCAATCATGTTTTCTTCAAGAGAAACTTATGTTACGTTAGGTTAGGTTAGGATAGGTATTTAAATTATCTCAAATTTTCTGAAAATGAAATGCTTTAACTTTTACGAAATATATTTGTGGGATTTTTTTCTTCAATGGGAGGATAGGCTAGGCTAGGTTAGGATGCGCCGCATTAAAAAAAATTTTGGAAGCATTTCTTTTTATGCTATGTTAGCCAACTCAAAGCATTTTTTGGTGTCATTTGCTTACAACCTGAAAAGTAAGCATTTCCAAAGAAAGTGAGTGATCCCATCATCTTAGTCACATTTATAAATATTGCGTTGCAATTATAAATTTCAAGAATTCATAAAACACATTCAAGCACAAATTAAACATTGAACCTAACCCATTCGTTTGCTCTATGGAGGCAAATGTGTGTAAAACATATCCTATTACCACCTTAAAGCACAATAATACTCAATTATGGTGGGTAGGTAGGTTGGTATATGGCATTAACATAGAAAACCCGTGCAGAAATCAGAAAAAAAGACATAGGCTGGACTTGTTGAAACTCACCTGCCAACTTCTTTTTCTACTGCTTCTTTTGGAATTAACGACCAGCAAGTTAGTATAACTGTTTAAAATCACATCAATCTGCAAACGCATCAGGTTTGCATTACAACAAATCGAAGCAGTCACATAAGTCTGGCAACCGGATTAAACATCGCGCGCAGTTGCTCCACAATTGTCTCCTCTCCGTCATATTTGTCGACCACAATCGCTAGTTTGAGATTCTACGATTTTTGTACTATACATTTTTGTCTTTTGATGCTACGATTTGGGATATTCTGAAGAACAGCCATCACGACCGATGGTTGTTGTACTCAATTCTATTTTTCAACGAGGGAGACAAGAAACTAGCAACTTCAAACACGTAATTACTATATTGCTGCTAATTACCGGTTATTGCTGGGTGATACCGTCTGCCTCAATCAAACGCCCCAATGTAAGTGTTCTCGTCCTATGCCTAGCTGCGCCCGCATGCAAAATACAAATACAGGGTAGTCAGTGACTAGCACCAGTTAAGACCACTCATTTTCTGTGCAATTGTTTACCTTTCAGTTTGTGGGCAAAATAACACCAAAAAGAGGCTTTGGGTTTGATAAAAAAGCAATGTTTAAATAATGAAATAAAATTGCAGAACCTAACCTAGCCTAACCTCCCATTGGAGATATATTAATGGATTGATAATCAAATGGGTATTTTGATGGATGCCAAACGTTGTTGTTCTTGTTGTGGGAAGATAATTGTCTAAACTAAGATATCCAGGAATAAAATGTTGTGAACTCAAAGGTGCATATTGAAGTCTATGTCTGTCCTTATTTCCAGTCTGGATTCGCCATTCTCAACCTTCTCCTGAAGGGGTAGCTTCTTCCTCCATCCTCTCCTGTCTCGATTTTATGCCTGCACCAGAAGTCGGCTCCAGCCCAGCCTCTGCGTGCTGGGATCCAGCATTTTTATTAAACCAAAAATAATGGCAAAATGGGCACCCTCCAAATCCATCCGATCCCTCTCATGCAAATCCTAGGCACGCTATTGGGGGTGGGGAGGCCAAAATCCGAAAGTTGCCCCCCCCAAACCGGTGGGCTAGATCTGCCAGTGCAAATTAATTGGGACAAAATTCCGCTGTAGGCAATTCATCTGTGTTGACAATTTGGTTAATGTGTGGCGTCACACTTTGGCCAGCTGCTCCGAGCACTGACATAGCAGACTATGTTGCGGATTGTTGCAAAACGAAAGCCATATTTCTATTCACGATTGTTTTAACAGCAATTGGTCACTTCTATAAGGGAAATGCAAACACTCCGAAAAAAACAGGTTCCCGATGTCATATATTTGGTGATGAAGCTGACGTTCCTGTCCATCAATAGGTACGATTGACAGCCGTTGAGGATTCCACTGATTTGTAGTATCTAGCTAGATACAAACGGAATCATATGTTTTTGTTCTTTGCAAATACAAAGCTTCAGTTGATATGTGGGTCTGGTTCAAATGAATGAGAACAACTTCCAGCTGTCATCTTGCTTGGCAAGTGGTTTATGTGTGACGTCGCACTTTCGTCAGTCGTACTGAGCAGCACCCTAAAGACAGTCGTGTTTCAGATTGTTGTAAAACGAAAGCAATGTTTTTCTTACGTAGTTTTGAGTCAAATTGATCACTTCTATTAAGGAAACATCAAAATTCATAGAAAACAGTGTCCCGATGTCATATATTTGATGATGTAACTGATATATCCATCCACCAATAGGAGCAATTGGCAACCATTGAGATTATCCATGACATGTATCTAGATGCAGACAAATCCATATGTTTGTTCTTTGCAAATACAATGATTACGTTGATACATGTGTCTAAATCAAATAAATGAAAACAAATTCCCTGTATCACAAAATATATTTTTATTGGCAATCTAGTGTGGCAATTCTAGTCACACACTTTGTGTGACGCCACACAAAGTGTGTGGCGTCACACTTTGGCCAGCTTCTTAGAGCACTATGCTATAGTAGATTGTGATACGGATTGTTGCAAAGCAAAAAGCAATATTTTGTGTTCGTGATTTTTTAAAGTAAAATTGGATCACTTCTATTAAGGAAACACAAGCATTAACAAAAACAGGGTCACGACATCATATATTTCATAATAAAACTGACATTTTCATCCATCAATGGGAACAATTGGCAGCCATTGATATTTCCCTGACATGTATCCAGATACAGACGAAATTATGATATGCTTTTGTAATTCACAAATACAAAGCTTTAGTTGATACATGTGTCTGGATCAAATGAATGAGGACAAATTTCCGCCATTGGAAATTCATCTGTTGGTTGCTTAGTGAATGTGTGGTATCACATCTTGTCGAGCTGCTCAGATCACTATGACAAAGCAAACTGAATTAGTGGTTCTTGCAAGACGAAAACCACACTTTTCCTTGGTGATTTTTTAGTGAAATTGATCACCTCTATCAATGAAGTATAAACAATTAGGGACAATAGGGACTCGATATCATTTATTTAATCATGAATGTGATATTCGCATGCCTTAAGTTGCACAATTGTCAGCCATTTTGTTTTCCTAGGTAATGTGTCCACACCAAGACGAAACCAAGCAAACAAAGCAAAGCACCCAACCAAGCAAAGCAAGGCAAAGAGCACCGAAGACCTCTTTCGCCTCTTACAATCGCAAACACGCACGGACAACCAGGCCTAGTGCGACACGTAGCCAAACCACCACCGAGAGGCTTCAACGTCACTGGCGGAACGGAACAGCCACTCGCCAACGTGCGCCAGCAACGGGGCAACACAAAAAGCCGGCTTGCGCCAAAGGCGTGCCACGAAAGCCGCGCCAAGGCCAGTTGTCCAGCTTAACCCGCGCCGTCTCGGGGGTTCAACCGTCCCCCTCAGGTTTTTCGCGGATAGTGAAAGAACGCCGTGTGGCAGCGCCGAAATTTGGCATACTTTTTCCAACATCAATTTGGCATGTTGTGTAAAACTTTGTCAAAGTCGGGTCATCTAGGGTCAACGAGTTGGTCTAGGTGAAGTGAGGTCATCTCCAAAAAAGTTAAACCAGTCGTCACGCTTTAACGGATACAAATATATTAAGGAAACTTTTAGCGTTTGTTTCTCTTTAGGGATGCAACAAAACGTACGAGATGAATTTTTATTTTTTTTCGTTTTTGATTACTTATTAGTTTCGCATATTTGCCTATTAGAGTTCAAATCGAAGATTCTGGCTAAAGTAAGCATTTTTTTGTTTGTTAAAGGAAGTCGACTTCGTACAACGTTTTTCGGTCCGCTCTACCTATTAGAACAGGAAATTTAAAGGGAACTTGAAAACTCAAGATTTTTCAATTACAAATTATTTTTGATTACACATTTTTATTTTTGGGAAGTCAAACAATGTTATGGTCATGGTCGATTTCGCTGTCCTTTTCTGATTCCCAATATTTTTCTCAAACATCCCCAAAACCCTCACACCCCGTCTCGGGGATGAGGATCTGACCGGAGAAAGGGTTGAAGGACACCGAAGAGACCGACCACAAATCACCTGACCAACCTGCCACCAGTTCGACCACTTCTACGCTACGGACCTCCAGTCCTGCTTTACACAGTCAGTCTGCTCTACATCTGCAATCTCCAGGTTGGTCCAGCGGTACCGTCAATCCTCCCCCCATACTGCCGATATCTGAAATAAGTGTACACCTATCTCTCCTAACCCAACGCCAAACCCACGACCCTCTACAACATCAAACATGAACACAGACACCACACATGGACATACCGACGGGTGAATTCCTCCTCTGCCGCCGGGATGATGGGAAGCCCATGGGCTCCCTTGACCCCTGGACGGTGGAGGAGGAGATCACACGCCGGACACGACAGCCACTCCACGCACACCAGATACGCTCAGGGGAACTACTACAATCCTACACCTTCAATGACGCAGAAACCTTGGCACACATCACTGACATCACCGGAATACCTGTCACCACAACACCGGCCGCACATCTCAACAGTTCACAAGGCATGATATACGCACGGGAGGTGGCCTGGATGACGGAGGAGGAACTGGCTATCCGGTTTAGGAGCCAGGGGATCTCCTCCGTCTACAGGCCACCCGCCCCAGCACACAAACAAGACCCGCGCACCCTCATACTGATCTTCAACACTAGACAACCACTCACACACGTTAAAACCGGGCACATTAGGTATAAGGTCACGCCACGAGCACCCCTCCCTAGACTCTGTCAGGACTGTCAACTATACGGACACTCGAGGAGGAGGGTGCCACGACATAACACCCACCTGCGCAAATTGCGCAGCACCACACGACATAAGCACATGCACCTCCAGTACACAATGCTGCGTCGGTTGCGGCGGGAACCACACCTCCCGTGACCGGGACAGGGCCTGCCCTCAGTTGGCGAAGAAGGAAATTCTCTGTCTCGTCCACCTAGAAGGTTGGGCCCTGCCGTGGGCGAGGTCGTGGGTCAACGGCCAGCAGCAGACCCAGCCCATACAACACCATAACGCATCCACACACTCGACACAGACACAAACATCACACGCGACCTCACTACCAGCCAAAGAAACACAGACAGATCCAGCGATCATACTCAGGCCACAATCCAAAGCAACAAAGCAAAACAAACCATGACACCACCCACCCGCCCACTCAACACAGGAACCACCCCCAGTACCACAACGCGGATCACGCAACACACCACCAGCACCAGGACCATCAGAACCAGTATTAACACCATACGCAGTACGCAAAAACCTACGCCTTCAGTTCAAAACACTTACAGACTCAGACGACGACAACAGTTCCGAAACCACCGTCACTACCCACGCACCTACAACACGAGCAAACCACAAACCAAACACCACCTCACCGCGGCGTTCCAGCACTGGGAAACCAACGGGTGACAACGCCATGCGAGCGATTTCAACATAAGTGGGTGTATAGGGTAGCCATGGACGCTGAATCAATCTGTGAAAGTTTTAGCTTCGTACTGGCAGCGACCTAGGAGATATGTCCTGAGGAAATTTTCATCGGTCACATTGCAGGTCAATCGTTGAGAGCGATTATCTCCAGTACTTTAAAACCTAGCATAGACATATAACGTTTCTGTAGACTCGCAAAGACCGCTTCTTTTCATTTCTGGGACCGGTTTTTAATTTCGAACAAATTTCCACACTTTGGACATTTGACCTCAGGTCACGCGACCTCCCGTTACCCCAAGCCACTTGATATTCATATTTGTAACCACATTTACTATAGGAGTCATCGATTATCTTTCGAAGCAAAAAACAAAAATTATGTTTATTTACTGATAACTATTAATAAATTGCCTTCATTCTACCCAAGTCTATTGATTTTCACACGTTTTGCTGAATGGTTTGGTTAGTCTTTTGCCAGCGATTGACCCCCAAAGCTGATAGGACCATGATTTCAGATATGCACTTATCAGGCATGATGAGGTAAAACCGAACATGCCCGATTTCATGACCTCAGGTCATCAGGTCACCTATCCAGTTCAGGTTAAATACATCAGTGGAGGTGAAAATGGTAATGTCGGAAGATATTTTGGACCCATGGTAGAGAGATAGGTGATGATTTACACCTAAATAAATATTCAATGTATGCCTGTTACGTAGTCAATGAGAATTATTGGCAAAATCATTTACTTCATAGTTTTGATACTCCCACCTTTGTGTTGCAGCTCGCGCGGTCAATCGCAGCTAGTCGACCGCGAAACTGATAACGGTCGGTCGAGATGTATACAGCGACTATTATGGGACGACGGTAGGGGGCATCATATCAGGAAGGGGTGAAATAGGAGGTGAGGTATCGATGACAATGGCCGTTATCAGTAGGGCCGAAACGGGGGCAGTACGCATTACTGTCAGTCGTCTGGGCGAGGGAAGCGCGTGAACACTGAAACATTGTGCTAGCCGTGTCCAGTCTACTGAAAAATGGCGCATCATTTTTGCTGTGATCAGTTCGAGAAGCACAAAACACGTATCAAGAAGAATTTGCGAACGGTATCTGATCATTTAATCCCAGTGGTGAATGACAAACGCGTGGGAAAGGAATATCTGCTATGTGGTAATTGTCTTGCTGCGCTGAAGAAAGATCCCAGCAGCCTGCCGGCTACAGGGAATTAAACCAGAGACTGCATCGTCGTTCGTCACGAGAACGGCATAAACGTGACGAAACAGAAACGTCTTATACTGGGGAGTTGAAGGGAGATGTATGTCGCGTACAAGGAGGCTTACCGTGTGTCAGCCTTGGGCTTCTCTTCTTTCGCAGCACTACGGCCTAAATACTGCGTGTTGGCAGGGTCCAGCGGTACACACGCAGTGTGTGTGTGTACCTATCACCAGAATGCGAAGCAAATAGTCGAGTCATTAGGCGTTGCGGTGCTCACATATCACGATCTCATAGGCATGGCCGTCTGCGACACTACGAACGAACCATGCATGATGGGAAACTGCCTCAATTTCCCCGGGGAGCAGGGCGTCCTCTCCTTCATAGAATAAGTAGCGGACGAGTACGAGGACAACATGAACACGGAGGACACCATCACATACAAACAGTGGGCTAAAACTGATCGTTGTGCATTGCTCGATCATATTGAGCGGCGTGACGCGATTATGACGACCTTGTCTAAGACGATCCGCAATCTGACCAGACATCATGATGTGTCTAAGGAACAGGGGCGTGCTTTTCAGGAGTTGAAGGATTCAGTCGGTATGGGCGAGGCAGTAGTTGTAGGCGATTTTGCCGAAACCTATACTTGCGTTGTACAGTATGAGGTACAGAGTTATCATTGGGACGCTCCTCAAATGACAGCTCATCCGTTTGTAGCTTATTGGAAAGAGGACAACTCCACAGCATATCAGAGTTTATGTGTCATATGCGATGCACTGAAGTACAATGCTGCTATTGTCCACGCGTTCCTGCAACAGTTAGTTCATATTTTGAAGTCACGTGTCCCTGGTCTCAGAAAGATTCACTACGTTTCAGACGTATTCGCCGGCCAGTACAAGAACCGTTTCAATTTTGTAAACATTTGCCGTCGCCGTGAAGATTTCGATGTTGACTGCGAGTGGCACTTTTTTGGCATGGCAAGAACATATGCGATGGTGTCAGCGGTACGGTGAAAAGAGCGACGGCTATGAAAAGTTTGAAACGACCTAGCCAGGAACAGATTCTGAATGCTGAAGACATACACCGGTTTCTCAGTGAAAAATTAATTTCGGTCATTCACTTCCTATTCGTTTCCAAAGATTACGTTTCAAAAGTGACTGAATCCCTTAAAAAGCGGTTCGCCAAGGGTCGCACCGTCAAGAGCACACAAAGGTTACATAAGTTTACACCAGTTGGCCGGTGCCTTGCTCACCGTCACATCATTGCCTCTGAACTATCATCCAGTACTGCAGGAGTTCATGTTCGCGTTTGTAAGGATGAGTAGGCAAGCGTTGATATGTAGTTGATTTTAGGTGATCAAGTGTGAGCAAATATAGGCACATCAATACAAAAAGCGTGATGAGAATTTCATTGGCTTATGGATACGGAATTCTGTTGTTAGAGAATTCGTTTATTCTTTTGTCGATGTTGTTATTATGGACATATGTGCATATGGTGGTATGCTGCCAGCGTTTGTTGTCAACTTTGCATGTAAAGTGAATAAATGTTGGCATATTAATGCTATCTCTAAAAACTATCCATGTTAACCTCTCAGCCCTCATGGCTGGCGAACATCAAGGTGAAGTTGATGTTTCTTTCCAACGCCTTCCGACATAACCATTTTTCACCTCCACTGACGTATTTAACCTGACCCGGATAGGTGACCTGGTGACCTGAGGTCAAATCGGGCACGTTCTGGTTCGTCTCATCGTGCTTGATAAGTGCATATCTTAAATTATAATCTTGTGAGCTTTGGGTCAATCGCTAAAAAAGACTGACACGAACAGTCAGCAAAACGTGCGAAAATTAATAAACTCAGGTAGAATGAAGGCAAATTAATAATAGTTATCAGTAAAAAAACATCATTTTTCTTCTTTGTTTCAAAAGACAATCGATGACCCTTATAGCAAATGTGGTTACAAATGTGAATATCATGTGGCTTTGGGTCCCGTGAGATCATGTGACCTGAGGTCAATTGACCACATTGTTGAAATTTGTTCAAAATTGAAAACTGACCAGAGAAATAAAAAGAAGAGGTCTTTGTGATTCTAAGGATATGCCATGTGTCTTTGCTAGGCTTTAAATAGGATGGTGACTTAATTAGAAATGTTGGTCACTCGCATCTCAAAATGTGCTCTCAACGATTGTGATCGAAAGTACATCGAGCATTTTGTTTAAAAAATGGGGCATATGGTATGAACATGGTCTTCGAATGAAACCATGTTCCCCTCCAAACATACATTCTCCCTAATAGAATCTTCATAAAATGTGATCCAATGTTCAAACTGTAATATTGCATGCATACAGGCATATCGGTGCAAATTTATCTCCATGCTTCACTTACGTTTGGAAAATTAGCTGTAAACCGTAAAAAACGTGAAAATGGTTCGAATTCATTTTTTTTTTGTGGTGATAGTTGAGCAAAAGGTGCATAATTACATTTAGTATGCCAAAATAATATTTCATTTTAAGTAACCGGGTTATACGCAAAATCCCAATAAATATTATAAATGACTGAAGTTATATACTTCTTAGTATTCATTTCAACATATCTTGCCTAATGAAGTGCGACGTTTAAGGCCACAAACTGCAATAACAGCGTTCGATAATTATTTTTTTTTGCACGTAGCAGTCAGCTGTTGACAGAGTGTTTGGTGCCGTTGACATGGTTGCCTAGCCCATTTTGTCTGCGAACTTCGTGTGGATATTCCTCGCGGCTGCTCATATTCGGCTCCTAGGTGATTAACCACGTTATAAATTTTGTCAAATGAAGTAAAACCAGACTCCAACAAATTAAAGCAGACAGCAAGCATGTTTACATCCTTCATGCGAACCTACAGCGCCATTAAACTGCCGTTTCGCCACATCGTGCTGCTGGCGTTGCGCTGCTCGGCGCCAGCGTAAATTACCTAATTTACCTGCTGACGGTTCCAATTGCAATGGCTTAGATTGCTCCATAAATCATCTCTCCGATGAAAACCGACTTGCTTTCCGTTGGCAAGTGTTTCTAAATGTGCACAAAACGATGGAGGGGGGGGGGGGGGCTGTCGGGGGCGCCACTAAGGCAAGCGTGGGCGCCATGGTCCAGAGAGGCGAAACGATTATAGCGGTGGGCTCCTATGGCCAGGTGGGCGTCTACGGCGCCCACCTGGCCTGCGTCTAGCTACCGTGGCGCGCTTATAATCAATCACCAACCTTTGCGAAGTTAACACCAAATACGTGATATTGTTCACCATTTCCGAAGCAGATGCCCATGTATGGTTCTGTCTTCACCTACGCGTTTATTTGCTGTTTATTGTAGTGTTTTACTCTATTTTACTTTATACTTTACTTCTCCCCTTTATCTCATTCCTCCCTGGTCCATATATTTCCATTTCTGAACATTCCTAGGTACATTTCCATCTTGCCAAGATCCCTTCCGCATTCCCAGCCGCTTTGTCTCTTTTCAGGCCGGTAATTCGTCATGAGGGAGGTCCGGTCGCTGACGGTGAAAACTTTGGACACCGAGACCTACGGAGAGCGTCATGACTTCACGCCAGGCCTGCTTCCCATCGAGAAGGAGATCATCGAGCTTATGCTAGCTCACGCTCGCCCCCGCGCTGGCCAGCAGACTCAACGTCGTGACGAGGCAGCTGCGCTAATCGCCGACGGAGTCACAGAACACTAAACCTGGTGCAACATCTAGACCAAGACCAGGACAAACATTAAGAACATGATCTTGAAGCTCTTCGACGAGTTCTCCACCCTGATCAAAACGAGGACAAACCGAAGAACCGAGTCATGGCTGGAGAACCACGTCGAGCCCTTCAACAACCGCGTCAAGACGACTCTCTTCGAAGCAGTCACCAACGACCGAGAGGCGATCAAGAAGCAGGAAGCTCTGTACGGGGTCAAGATGACGGAAGAGGAGAAAGCATTTCTGCAAGATAAACGAACCGAGAGGAAAATGTTCTGTGACGCGGTGGTTGACAGAAAGTGTGAGAAAATGATGCAGAGGAAAGAGAGAACTGAGGCGGGGATAGCCATGTTGAGGGAAAAGGAGAAGAGGGGATGGTGGCGTCAGACAGGCAGAGCACGGCTGAGGGTGACGAGGCTGAGACTGACGAGCCGAGCACGCTGACGAGCGCTGATGCAGACGAGACACTACCATCGAGTACGAAGCGGACGAACCAAAAATGAAGAGGAGGCGTGTGTTTGGCCTGAGAGGAGCTGATACAGATCTGCTTCAGCACTGGCAGCACATCCGCACTATCGAGCGCAAGGTTAGACCAGAGTACTACCGAGTGGTGGACAAGCTCATGTCGAGTTCTCACATGCCACTCGCGCAGACCACAGCAGCCGTGGTGGAGGTCGGCAGAAACATGGTCAACCTCAAATGGAAATACCACGATGACGACGAGCAAATGATTGACGTGGACATCGCACCTCACAAGACTAACAACATAACAATGAGCAAGGCCATTGAAGCCGTCGGACGGCCACGTTGGGCCGTCCTCGGATGTGGAGACCCGACGACCGCGGAGGCTCTGGGTGACACGACGACGGACGACCTTCTTCTGGCGCCTCAGTCGTCACCAAGATCGGTCTTGGTTCTCAATTATGTGATTTCGGCCTTCAATCGTGACAGGAAATACGCGGTATAGGCAATATTATGCAACTAAGCTATTGTGATTACTAGCTAGCATTTGCGAGCCAAAACTCTCCTTACAGTTTCAGATTTTCCGCGATGGATAGCATTTAGCCATTGAAACCAGGCCACTAATTGTTTTTATGACAATATCGCTGTAAAAAGGCGTCACATTTGTCTTCACAAAGATAGGGTCAGGTTTGCGTACAAACGCATGCGCCAATACCGCGGTGGGGCTCACTGTACGTACCGGCGCGACGCGTGGGCCATCTATGGGCATTTCTGTAAGCCTGGAATTTTCTGGACATTTTATGGAATTCCTTAGAAACGAATTGATGCAGAGAAACGAAAATTGGTATCTGGCTACCTGTGCTTGATAGTTACAACATATTTACTTTCAGCTTCGGATCAGCATTACTTAGTCCGCTTTTAGGCGGGAAAATGTATGCTTTTCGGACAAACATGGTTTCATTCTGGGGCCATGTTCATATCACAAGGACCCATTTTAGAAAAATATGTTACTTATAAAAATGATCGGCACATTACGGAGCACCTTTTGAGCTGCGAGTCGCATCAAAAAGTTGAAAATTTAGAATTAAATTACCTCACTACTTTAAAGTACTGGCTTTAAAGTAAATAATCGCTCTCAAATATTTACCTGCAACGCGACATATGAGAATTTCCTCAGGCCATATCCGAAATCGCTGCCAGCACGAAGTTAAAACTTTCACATATTAATTCAGTGCCCGTGACTACCCTATACAGACATAAAGACATAAAGACATTAAAGATTAGTGCAACTATGAGCCACAAGGACCCTTCTTGGTTGCACTCTGTACACTGAACCAGTTGCCCACCTAATCTGTCAATCAGCCCTCCCTGTAATACTGAAAAGCAAGCCCTCTATTCTATATAATGGTTGTCTGTGCTGTTTTTAAAGATGTTCAATGTGCTGCAACTGACAATGTTTTCTGGCAGCTGGCTCCAGTGTTCTACTACCCTGTTGGTGAAGAAAGTTTGCCTTAACCTTGTTCTGCTGTGGTTAACTTTAATTTTGAATTTATGACATCTAATTGCATCATTTCTGTTCAATTCAAACATTTCCCCAAGATATCCCCTCTCCAGACTATGGACAAATTTAAAGACCTCGATGAGATCTCCTCTCAGCCTTCTATATCTAAGTGAAAACATATTCAATTTCTTCAATCTTTCCTCATATGCCAGGTTGTTTATGCCATTAACCATTTTTGTAGCCCTCTTTTGTACTCTCTCTAAAAGCCAACAATCTTTTTCATAGCTAGGAGACCAAGCTTGGATGCAGTATTCCAAATGTAGCCTGACGTATGCACAGTAAAGCTTCCTGATCACTTCCTCACTTCTGTATGATACACTCTTATTTATTGCCCCGAGCATTCTCAGTGCCTTCTTCCTGACTTCCTTGGTCTGTTCTGATACCCCCAGTTTTGTGTTTAGAATAACACCTAAATCCTTCTCCTGTTGAGTCACTGATAGCACTTGGCCACCCATCAAGTATGGAGCCTTCATATGCTGCATGATTTTGCATGCATGCATGATTTTGCACTTATCAAAATTAAATTTCATTTGCCATTCTTCGGACCACTTCACAAGTTCGTCTTAGTCTTTTTGCAGCGAGATATGCTCATCTTGACCTGTTATTGCCCTAAAGACTTTGAAATCATCCGCAAATTTCAAAACTTTATTGCTTAGGCCACTTTCAATGTTATTTACAAATATAATGAACAGTAGTGGCCACAGTACTGACCCCTGGGGGACTCCACCAAGAACATTTTGCCATGATGACTTTGTACCATTTAGCATCACTCTTTGCTGTCTATCTGAAAGCCACAACTCTATTCATTTTAAGATGCTACCTGCAATACCATGGGACTGAAGCTGTATCATTAACCGTTTATGGGGTACCTTGTCAAAAGCCTTACTAAAGTCAAGATATGCTACATCAACCTGATTTCCCTGATCAAATTTTTCTGTGGCGAAGTTCAAAAAGTCCAAGAGGTTTGTGAGACACGATCGTCCTTTTCTAAACTCATGTTGAGTATCTTGAATCAATCTGCTACCTTCCAGATAACTAACTATTCTATCCTTGATAATTGATTCGGGCGCCTTACAGACTAGGAATGTGAGACTTACTGGCCTATAGTTTTCAACTTTCCCTCTTTCTCCTTTCTTGAAAATAGGAACTACATTTGCCCTTTTCCAATCGGTTGGAATTTCATTTTGTGAAACTGATCTACAAAATATTATACTAAGTGGAAATGCCAGTTCTTTTCAGTTTCCCGCAACACCCTAGCATAAATTTAATCAGGTCCTGCTGCCATGTTTGGCTTTATTTTCCTGATATGATTGTAAACAACATCACAATCAATGAAATCAACATCATTTGTCAGATCCCATGTCACTGAACTATGGTGTACGGTCGGCAGATTGGTCATATCTTCCAATGTAAACACTGATTTAAACTGCTTGCTCAGCTCCTCAACCATCTCGCTATCCTCACCCAATGTAGTCCCGTTTACTTCCAGTGGACCAATTATGCTAGAAACTTGACTCAGCTTGTAGAAACTAAAAACCTTTTTACTGTCCCCACTACAGTTTCTAGCTAAATCCAGTTCTTGTGCTCGCTTTGCTGCTCTGGTTTTTTGCTTCACAGTGTCTCTAGCTTTTCGATACGCCTTTAGATTAACGACATTTGAGGCTTCTTTAAAGACTCTAAATGCAGTTTTCTTAGCCTTAATTGCTTTTATCAAGTCTGGTGTAAGCTATGCTGGCTTTCCTACCCTTCATTTGCGTCTTTGCTTTTGGGGGACATGTCTAATCTGAATTTCCTTCAAGTAAGATTTGAACTTTTTTTTTCACATTTCACAGGCATTTTATTTGGAGAATTCGTCTTCCCATCTGATGGCACTTAAAGCCGCTCTCATGCAGTCAAAGTCTGCTCTGTTGAAATTTGGAACCTTTACTAAATCATCCTTGATAATTTCCCCTACATGTGCCTTGAATCTAACTATGTTATGGTCACTTCTTCCCAGAGTTTCGCCTACAGTCAAGTCTTGAACCAAGTCACTTAAATCCGAGATTACAGGGTCCAAGAATGAACCATGACTGGTAGGTGCCGATACAAACTGGTGTAAGAACAGGTCCTCTTCAAGGCATTTCCTAAACATTTTGCACGATGGGGAGCCAACACCAGCATTTTCATAACCTTTTAGATTAAAGTCACGAAGAATAAGGCACTTCCTCTTAAAGTTTCTACTGATTTCCTCACAAATCACCTTGTCAAGCTCCAGTTGCTGATAATGTGGCAGGATTCCTGATCGGTAGAAAGCTCCTATCCTAAGAGTATTGCTGTTGCCTTTTCCCACAGTGACATCAAGCCAAATGGACTCCACAGACACATTTTTATCCCCACCTGCTACTTTTTGAGAACTGAATAAGCTATTCATATAGAGCATTACACCACCCCCTTTCATTGATGGACCCCTATTGCACGAAAACATATTGTATCCCTGGATCTCATAGTCCTGTAAGTTATCTTCAAAATACCCTTCACTGACCCATGTCTCCGTAATGCAAACACAATCTGGTTCTTCCTCAGCAACATAACACTTGAACTCATCAAATTTGGAACGGATACTATGAGCATTAAGCATCATACACTTAACAAATGCTCCATAACCACCTTTGGCTTTTTCATACTGAGGAGTTCTTTTATCACTAGATGAACTATCACTCTGTCCCTTTGAACTGCTGCTGTCCCTATTTGCAGCCTTTGAGGTTCTATTGCCTTGGCTGACACTATTGGAATATTTCTGAGTTGGCAATGCAATGTCATCCCTCCCCACCCAATTTACTAGTTTCCCTGAAGGACATGCTCGTACACTTTGCCTAACACATGGACCCCCTTCTCAGAGAAGTGCAGGCCATCCCTCTGATAGAGGTCCCACGATGCATAAAACCTGCTCCACTCGTCTACAAATGTAAAACCTAGCTCATGGCAGAGCTTTCCTACCCTGGCGTTAGCTGCCAGTGCCCTAGAGCTCCACTCAGAGGAGGCTCTAGCCCTAGGCAAAATTGCTGTTACAATGACTCTATTGGTACCCTTCAGGGTGGCCAGAAGGGCCCTGTACTCCCGCAGAAGCTCCTCACTCCTAGCAGGACCTATGTTATTTACCCCTACAGATTAGGCCTATTAGGCCATGTCGTCGTTCGTCAAATTAAGATTTGGATCTCGGCGGGGTTATTTTTTTGTGCCTTGCTATGTAGTAATGTAAAATAAAAACAAAGATTCCCAAAAATTTGAGTTTCAAATCTATAGAAACGAGGATCTTGTGATGTCTGCAAATTTTGTCTCCAACGCCCCAGGCGAGGGTTGGTTGGAGGTTTTTACACCGTCACCGTTTCTCTCCTAATCAAGTTATAGCTGCCAAACAAAAACGAGCATGTTGCCCGTCATCAAAGGAACACGACGGTACCCAGTTTTGAGGCTTGGGGTCAACTGGTGACCTCCCAGGTCAGGTCAATGACCCAAATTATGCAAAAAAAAACGGACTTTTACCCTTTGAAGGACCACAGAACAAACCGAAGGATCACACCAACATTCCGGAGAAGAAACTGACAACTTCTGAGGTTTCTTCTAATATTTGCCGCTCTCGGTCACCGACAGAGGTCAGGTCAGGACAAATCCGGTCAGGTACCACATCGACATGAAAGGACGTAAGCCATAGCATATTAACTCAGGTCTAAACATGACAAAAGCAAATCATTTTCCGAATAGAGCAGTGTTATACTAATATTCTTTGCATCAAAGGAAAAGCACACGCTTCTACAAGTACCTTTGCAGTCTGACCTTCACGGTTCAAATGCCGGTGGCATCACAGTGATTCACATGCGCACGCGCACCGGCTGCCATAGCGTATCGATATAGAGCCGCTAACGGGCCGCGCACAATATGCTTACACGCCCCAGGAGCGCAAAACCGGCCGACAGTACAGCACACTAACAAGCAAAGAGCACAGGTCCAGACCTTACAAACATATCTTCGCATGGTCCTTCTTGGACTTCATGACGCCGCCGGTCAGCTCTCTGTGTGCCAGCCTGGCCCTGATGAAGCCGTCTCTTCTCGCGTAGCCGTACACTGCCTTGGACGCGGCCGTCACCTCTTTGACACATCGCTCCACGTTCTGTCCGTGGACTGGCATCGAGTCTACTTCCATGGGGGTGGACTCGAAGTTCATGATGACCACAGCTGGCAGGTCCCCGGGTGAGGATGGGCACGGAGATCTGCTCATCATCCCAGACAATCAGTTTCCGCAGGCCTGTGGCCTGCTTGTTGAGGTCCACCTTGCACCTGGTGCGGATGTTGACTTGTTCTTCCCCTCCTCGGCTTCCGAGCGCCTCCTTCTCCCGCACCTCCATGATCTTCTGTACGGCGAAGCAGCGGTCCTCCCGCTCCTCGCTGCACAGCAGCGTCTGCAGGAGCATCTCCGGATGCGCCCACCAGGCGCTGGACTCCAGGTAGGAGAACACCTCCTTGACCACCTGTTCGTCCTGATCGAGAGTCAGCTGCAGCTGTTGCAGACAGATCCGTGCGCCCTCGATCCAGTGGTTACGGATCTTGTACCTGAACCACGTGGGGTAGTACACCCCGATGATGTACTCGCAGATGAGCCGGAGGTGCCAGGTTTCCTTCTCGGCGAAGCCATGGCGGCCCACCCACATCCGGAGGAAGCGGTTGGCTGTGGTCAGCCACCTGCTATGGTTGACCGGGCCGATGTCCAGGTT